>BMAO01028255.1:0-263524 GCA_019973975.1 Trichonephila clavata | reverse complement strand
CACAATTTATTTTGTCGTAGTGTTTTACACGGGCAGCACCACAACTGAAGACCTATCCAGCTGCAGTACTTTTATAAACCTGGTGGAGGGTTCTAGAATAACCACCAGGGGAAAGATTAACATAAATTCAATTTACATAATTTGCAAATGTCCATAATAATAAATAATGTCATGATTGAATTTAACAAACAAATATCTGGGAGGCTCGAACCCGAGCCACTTGCATTGTAGAGCAGTGCTCTAACCGTTCGGCCACTCAGAGCGTATCAGTTTGTGACATTTCTCCCTCCTTAGGAGACACAGCGACCCGCTGTAGTTGTTTCGAACGGCTTCTTGTAATAGGTCCAAAGTAAACTTGTTTAGGGTTCCTTTTGTCAAAAACAGTCCGGACTGGTTCCGTTGGTGACTTTTCTTGTTCAATATCTTCTAGCTGAAGGTCAGGGTCTTTATAAGGTTTCATTCGCAGAACATGTACCACGTCTCTTAATTTTCGTTTGGTGCGCATACTATCACAAGGTTCCACTTCATAAGTCACTTCGGATAACCTTTTTCTCACCCTATAGGGTCCAAAGTATCGCTTTAACAATTTCTCAGATAATCCAACTTTGCGGATTGGAGTAAATATCCAAACCAGGTCTCCCTCTTTGTAATTCACTATCCGATGTCTTTCATCATAACGGCATTTGTCTTTGTCTTGTGCTCTTGTTAGATGTATTTTTGCTAGTTGTCTAGCTTCTTCGGCCTTCATTATCAGGTTTTGAACGTAATCATTCGCTGATTCATCGGGAAGAAAGGGCAAAATGGCATCTAGTAGAGTATCCACATCACGTCCATGAACAAGGAAAAATGGACTGAAACCTGTCGTCTCCTGCTTTGCGGTGTTATATGCAAAGGTGACAAATGGAAGTATGTTGTCCCAATTCTTTTGGTCAACATCGACATACATGGCCAGCATGTCAGCGAGTGTTTTTTGAACCTTTCCGTGAGGCCATTTGTCTGAGGGTGATATGCAGTAGTTAGCAAATGATACGTCAAGCATAAATTATTTACTTCTTTAACGAGATTCGACAAAAATGATCGCCCTCTATCGCTGATGATTTCCCTTGGTGATCCATGTTTCAGTATAACGTCTTCAACCAGAAATTTGGCTATTTCCGTGGCTTCACCGCTTGGTAGGGCCTTTGTGATAGTAAATCGAGTGAGATAATCTGTACAGACAATTATCCATCTATTCCCTTGCTTTGTTAGAGGAAATCTTCCAAGTAAATCTATCCCTATTTTAGCAAACGGGATATCCCCTGGCAATATTGGATGAAGCAATCCTGGAGGTCGCTGAGGTTGAGATTTTCGCCTTTGACACTCTCGACAATGAGACACATATGCGTCGGACACTGCGGTATAGGCCAGGCCAGAAATACTTCCGTCTGATTCGGTCGTACGTTTTGGCAAACCCTAAATGACCCGCTGTCGGTGCATCGTGAAGGCTTTTTAATACGTCCCCTCTAAGATGTTTCGGTATGAACAATAACCACTGCTTTCCTAAAGGATCGTAGTTTTTTCTGTATAAAATTCCACTAATTTCTTTAAACTTTGAGAAGTCTCTCTTTCTAATCATTTCGTCTCGAATATTTGCTACATCAGGGTCTTTACTTTGCTCACTTTCGAAATTGGTAATGGTATTAAGGAATGGTATATCTTCAGTGGGCTCTTCTTCAATTTTAAGCAGTGGGCTCCTCGATAAGCAATCAGCATCCTGGTGCTTTCTTCCGGTCTTGAAAACTATTTCCACATCGTACTCTTGAAGACGCAAAGCCCACCTTGCTAATCGCCCAGATGGATCTTTTAGATTCGCCAACCAGCATAAAGAGTGGTGATCTGTTACCACTGTAAATGGGTGGCCAAAGATATAGGGTCGGAATTTACTTATCGCCCAAATAACTGCTAAACATTCCTTCTCTGTAGTCGAATAATTTTTCTCGGATGTTGAAAGTGATCGGGATGCATAAGCAATAGGCCTTTCAAACCCACTCTGTATTTGTACGAGAATAGCACCAATGCCATATCCACTGGCGTCAGTATGTATTAAGGTTTTAGCTTCTGGTTTAAAGAAGCCAAGCACAGGATATCTCGTCAGCAGTGATTTTAAACGGATGAATGCTGATTGATGTTCTTCTTTCCATACAAATTTAACATCTTGCTTCAATAATTCGTGCAACGGCCTGGCGATGTCGGCAAAATTATGGACAAATCGGCGATAATAAGAGCAGATCCCTAAAAAGCTTCTAACTTGCGTAACGGTTTGGGGGGTTGGAAATTCTAGAACTGCTTCGACCTTCCCTGGATCTGGACGAATTCCATCTTTGTCCACTAAGTGACCAAGAATCTTAAGGCTTCTTTGACCAAAACGACACTTTTTATGGTTCAGTGTCAATCCAGCATCTCGTATGCACTGAAGCACCATCCTCAATCTCAAAAGATGTTCTTCGAAAGAGGCAGCGTAGACAATGACATCATCTAGATAACATAGACAGTGCTTCACTTCATCCCTTTAAGGATACTATCCATCATTCTTTCGAACGTGGCTGGGGCGTTACATAACCAAATGGCATAACCTTAAATTGGTATAATCCATCCGGAGTAATAAAAGCCGTCTTCTCTCTGTCTCTTTCATCGACTTCAATCTGCCAGTATCCAGACTTAAGGTCTATTGTAGAAAACAAGCTTGCACCCGAAAGGTTATCCAAGCATCGTCAATCCGGGGTAAAGGGTACACATCCTTTTTGGTAATTTTGTTCAAGCGACGGTAATCCACACAGAAACGCCAGGATCCATTTTTTCTTTTTCACCAGAACAACTGGGATGACCACGGACTCTCCGAATGCTCTATGATGTCAAGCTTCAGCATTTGATCAACCTCTTTTGAATTATTCTTCTCTCTTCAAAAGACACTCTATATGGCTTTTGCTTAATAGGTTGGCAATCGCCGGTGTTTATCTTGTGTTTTACTTTACTCGAGACTCTTATTTTGTTCTCAAAATCAAAAACATCTGTAAAGTCGTTAAGCAACTTCAAAAGATCTTTCTGTTGCGCCTCACGCAGTTCCGGGTCTACAAGGCATTTGAACTCTTTCACCGACTGTCTAGGGTGCTTCATCTGTTTTACTTCGATTTTGTCAGCATTCTCGTTCAAAGAACTTACCAATCCATCCTCAATATCCGTCATTTCTGCTATACACATGCCAGCTGGTATTATCTGTGGCTGAGAGGAACTGTTAGCAATCCAAATATCTATTTTACCATTCTGGAGTGTGGCTATTGTAGCTGGGACTTTTAGCTGTTTTGTCCATTCAAAATTCTTCATTCCAGTAACTATAACCTTTTCTAAGGTCTGGTGGTCTTTAGCCAAAGCGGAAATCTTTCTTATAGAGTTTCCTGAATGACAACGTCACTGACCGCATATAAACCAGAATTTACTTCATTCATTTTGAGATCATTTGGAGAGACTTCTCCAATCTGAAGTTCACCTGATCCGCAATCAATAATGGCATCAGTTGCTTTGAAAAAGTCCCATCCCAATATGAGATCATGACTGCATTGCTGGAATACCAAAAATTCGAAAGGTTGCACCACTCCATTCAAGTTCACTCGCAACATGCATCGTCCTATATAGCTTCTACAACCTTACCACAGGCAGTTCGAAGAATCGGGTTGTGTTCTGAAAACATGGGCGTCCTTAGTTGCGTGCGTAACTGTTCGGAAACTACTGAATAATCAGCTCCTGAATCAACCAAGGCATTAACGATATGCCCATTGACAGTTACGGATACAAAGTTTTTGACTAGTTTAGCAGCCGTGTACACTGGAGGGTTTTCGTTTATTGCGGCCTTACCTCCCACGCAGGTCGCATGCCTTAGTTTTCCTCACTGGACCTAACAGGTGAGCGACGAGATGGAGATCTTGATTGGTGGTGTTGTGGATTGCGTCTAGGGTACGGCGAATTACTTCTGTAAACGCTGGTAATTAGATTCAGGATCGCGGCCATAATCAGAAAGAGAGTCGGAATCCCAGCGTTCTGACTGGTCTAATTGTCTTCTTTATCTTGCTGCGTTAAAAACACGTCGTCTATCACGGCAATATCTAGTCACGTGACCCGGTCGTCCACAATGAAAGCAAATTGGTACGTTATCTGAAGTACGCCAAAGGTCAGTCTTCCTTCCGGTATCCTGTTGAGTTGGTCTGTTTTCTTGTCGAGGTCTCGGCCTTGGTCTCCAGGAACTTCCGCCAGTCCTTTGAGTTCTGTAAGGGGAAGGCGTAGGTTTTTCTCGAGAGAGTGGAGCCAAATTGCTTCGAACTTCTTCTCGGATAATGGATTCTAAATCGCTTGGCTCGTCGTCTATACATGTTGCGATCCGTGGGAGTACTTTCTCGATTTCTTCTTTAACAATCCTTCGAATTAGATCGCTTAGATCTCCTTCATTGGCCATTGATATGGGTGTAACATTAGGTAGTCTCTCATATCGTAGCGGCACAACTCGTCTCTTTCTCATGGCATCCACTTCACGGCAACACGTAACAAATTTATCTACTGTGCTAACTTCTCTGTTTATCAGTACCTGGTAGAGATTTTCAGCCACCCCTTTCATGAGATGCGATATCTTTTGATCTTCTGGCATATTTTATCCACTTTCCTGCATAATGACAATACGTCCTGAACGTAAGACTCATGCGTTTCGCCAGGACGCTGAGCCTTGTCCTTAATAATCCTTCTGCAAAACTTTTTACGTCCTCAGGCCTTCCGAAAGTCTCTTCAAAAAGTCTCTCGAAGTCTGTCCAACTTTTCAATCGATCTTCATTGTTGTCAAACCACAACCTTGCAGTTCCGCTTAGATAGAACACGACATTTGCAAGACGTACTGTTTCATCCCAATTGTTGTAGTTAGCAATCCTCTCGTAATCATTTTTCCATTTTTCAGCATCTTCGGTATTCAAGCCAGAGAATGAACAAGGCTCTCGTGGCAGCTGATAGGTAACATACATAGATGGGATTGATGATGTTGCCTTGTCTTCCGTTTCACCTTCCGGCATTCTTTTTACAGTTCGGACTCGGCAAGGTAGCAACCCGTATTCTGGAGGTAGCCCTTGGAGCCTTCGACTTTCTCTGATATCCGCCGTTGCCGATGGCTATCGTTACCCCGCGCCTCCACCAAAATGTCGCGTAGAAGGAATAAGGCGATGTTATCCAATACACAATTTATTTTGTCGTAGTGTTTTACACGGGCAGCACCACAACTGAAGACCTATCCAGCTGCAGTACTTTTATAAACCTGGTGGAGGGTTCTAGAATAACCACCAGGGGAAAGATTAACATAAATTCAATTTACATAATTTGCAAATGTCCATAATAATAAAAGTCATGATTGAATTTAACAAACAAATATCTGGGAGGCTCGAACCCCAGCCACTTGCATTGTAGAGCAGTGCTCTAACCGTTCGGCCACTCAGAGCGTATCAGTCTGTGACAATATTAAGAGAAAATGTAATTTTTTGAGTGTTGTGCCAAAGAAGTCATAATTATTTTATGTTTTACTTTTGGAGCGAATTAAGCTAATAGAAATAGATATTATAACACATTTTTTATGTTTTCTATTAGTCACGCCGATATACGAATACCGAGTATGAATTCAGTCGAAAGTTAAATTTAGTTTGATGCAGACGTGATTTTTTGGTCACTTTTAACTTTGTCACGTTGTTGTTAGTTTTATTGTTAAAATTTGTATATTGTTTGTTTCATCATTGTGCCAGCTAATAGTTACATATTAAATCAAATGGTGACTAAAAAAAGAAAGCTTGATGTTCGCGATTTCCAAGATTCTTGGACTAATGAATTTGGATTCATACAACAAAAATATTGCGCTGTATGTGTGCTATGTCGCGAAGGTGTAGTATGTCGTACGTCAAGTGTACAAAGACATTTTTCAAACTAAACACCAGACCACATTTAAGAGTTCTGATGAGAAATGTGAAGTTTTAGAAAGAGCTATTTCTGGATATAAAAAGGAAATTACATTTTTGTGTCAACCAATACCCGATGAGCACAGTGCAAGAATAAAATAAACACTCAAAATGCTACCTTCAATTAAAATTTTCTTTTCACATCCATTTCTTTTCAACATCCATATTATCAATTCTAACTAACTAATCAAAAAAAAAAAATCCTCACGATATTATTTTGCAGTACTGGGCTAAGGTAAAGCCAACTAAAGCGACACCCAATCTTCACGATAGGAGGTTAAGTTTCCACAAGGAAACAGGCACTCTGTTAACCACTCTACATATATATGTCAAACAACTGGAGTCAAACCAAAAGCGACAGAATGTAGTTTCGTCATTGCTCATTGTTTAGCAGCCAAAGGAAAACCTTTTACAGATGGCGAACATATAAAGGACACATTTTTAAAAAGTGCTGAAATATTGTTCAGTGATTTACCTAACTTGCAAACAATATTATCACGAATTCAAGAAATACCTGCTTCTGCGCGAATTGTTGAAAGAAGAATAACATAAATGGCAGAAAATGTAAATGCGAAAAAATTTCAGGTTTACAAGAAACTGTTGCATTTAGCATTGCCCTTGATGAAAGTAAAGACGTGAATGATGTTGCACGCCTTGCAGTAATTGCACGATATTGTGATAAAAATCGAATTTACGAAGAATTATGCAGTATGATTCCTCTGTCTGGTACAACTAAAGGGCAGGATATTCTTTTTTCATTTATAAATCATTTTGAAAGAAAACATTTTAATATAAATAAAATATTTTGGCAAGGAAAAAGGATTTGTCAAACTTCTTGAAAATCATATTGGACATAAAATATTGAACTTCTATTCAATAATACATCAGGAAAGTTTAGTTGCCAAAATTTCGTCTCAGCGCTTATTTCAGTGACGTAACGGAAAATAATTGGGAACCCCGCAAGGTCAGGTCTTGGGCCCCAAGCCAATATATATATATACATATATATACTTGCAAGAAAAAGTCTGCGTTCATCTACTACTGCGTACATAAACAACGAAAAAACAATTTTTTTTAAACCAAAATTATTGAATTTTTTTTTTAAAATGATATTTTATTTAGTTCATTACAAGTATTGAGAATAACAAAAGTAAACTCGGTTTTTCATAGATTTTAAAATAAAAACAGGTTTATAGCGATACCAACAATAATCAAGTAGAAAAAGTCTGCGTTCACTGTTTTAGTAGTAATTATAAAAATTATTTAAAAAGAACAATGAGCTATTTAATAGTTACAGTGGCGTAACGGAAAATAATAAGGCCCACTCCCTCGCAAGGACAATTTTTGTTCCCCAAGCCAGATCTTACAAAGGATTACAAAATCAAATATAATGTACCCATACACATCACCTAAAAATATTTAAACATTAAACTTATAACTGAATACAAAATCAACCTGAGTCTGAATAAACGAAGTAAATAACCTTTAACATTAGAGAGTATTTATGGTATTTATTAAAATGAAAAATCTCTCTAACAACAGTCGAAAGATAACCTGGTAACTTAAATACACTCAAGACCATAAATTAAGGATGATGAAGTTCAGGCAAAGAAAGAGACAGAAGCAAAACAAATTTGACTTCTTTGTAAAGTCTATTTAGTAAACAAAAGGTAAAGAGCAGAAAAGATGCTATATGTTTGACATAATTAATAAAAATTGCGATTTTTACTCTCTGGAGCAAATTTTAAAAAAGAACCTATTTACAAAAAACAGCATAACATGGTTAGTATGATGGTTAATACGGAGTATGTCTCCCGGACGATGCAAAACAGGCTTTACAACGTCTACGCATGCTGAGTATCAAATTATCAATCTGCTATTGGGGAATATTACACCACTCATCAAGCAATGCCCTCCGAAGTTCCGGTAGACCGGTGGGAGGGGGTTGACGGGCTGCAATTCGTTGGCCAAGCAAAGCCCACACATGTTCTATTGGATTCATGCCCGGTGAGTATGCTGGCCAATCCATACGGGTGATATCCTCCGAATGAAGGCATTCGTCTACAATGTTTGCACGGTGAGGACGGGCGTTGTCATCCATAAACAGAAATTCAGCACCCATGGCGCCCCGAAACAAACGTACATGTTGTTCCAGAATGACATCCCGATAGATGTGGCCTGTCATCGTTACACTCTGAACATGCAGGTCAGTTCTGGAACCAAGAATAATTCCTCCCAAACGAGCGATCCTGCACCACTGTAACGGTGTCGTTCAATGGTGTTCTGTTAGTGGTAACGTGTACCTGGTGCTCTCCATATGAAAGTCCGGCTAGAATCAGACTGCAAACTAAACCTGGACTCTTCGGAAAACATCACACAAGACCACTGTTGCGGTGTCCACAATGCATGCTCTCTACTCCAGGTTAATCGCAGGCGACAGTGAGTTGCGGTAAGGGGAACACATCTGACAGGCCTACGAGCATATAGACCAATGTGCCCTAAGCGTCTGTACACAGTCTGCCTTGAAACTGTCGTACCGGTAGCTGAAGAGAGCTGACGAGATAGGTCTGATGCTGTGCTCCGTCTGTTTCTTTTGGCAGTAACTGCCAAATACCAGTCCTCATTCGGCGTTGTAACTCGGGGGTGACCTGTGCTGTAACATCTACTCACATTACCATCATCTTGGAATCGTTGCCAAAGCCTGGAGATGACACTCTGGGCGATTCCAAGTTCCTAGAATACTTCCAGCTGGGTAAGTCCACATTCCAGTCGTCCGATAATTCTACCATGTAAAAAATCATCCAAATGCTTCCTTTGTGTCATAACTATGCGTTTATTTCACTGAAAGGCTTTTAAAGCGTTTGTGAACAATTTTACTTCTTTGCTACCATTCCTCATATACCCCTCTCTTACACTCTCGTCATTGTGACGTACTATCCGCGCCATCTGGTGGTTTCCTGTGATTTGCATATTCTTCTTCAAGATGTGTGTGATAATTGTACAGGTGACATTTTTATTTTATAGTTCAATTTCTGTGTGATTCTGAATTATCCTTAATTGATGGACATGAGTGTAAAAACAATACATTAAGAAAGACACGAAAACTGTAAAATGATTTTCGTTTTCAAATTCTTGCGAGATAAAAAAAATATCGCTTACCCTATTCTTTACGACTCCTTTTCTTTAGATAGAGTATCCTTATCAGCTGAAGTGTCCGAAATTGTGTTTTTTATAGTTAATTAATTTTCATTTCCATGATTTGTTAAGCAGGTTCATTAGCATCATAAAAATAGTACTTGCACAAGATTATGCACTTGCAGATATTAAAAATTTATCCAATTTTGCACATTTACTGTTTATATTATACTCCTTTTCCTTTCGAATTTTTCGTTTTTGTGAAGCATTCAAAGTTTTTTTAACTTCACTCATTATAGAGCCGCGTTTCTTCTTGTCCAATTGACTAAATACATTTTGTAACCAGAATATTAAACTCCGATAAAAAAAAGTACAGTTCTAATTATGAAAGCGAGATGGAAATGTTTTTATCGATAATGAACACACCCTAAATTTAAGTGCATTGAATATAAAAAATAGAGATGCCTGTTCTATATGAAAGCAATTTTGTGAAAGATTTCTCATGATGCTTTATTTGATTGAATACTCATAAATCTGACCAAATTATTATTTAAAGGCTCTCTATGATTTTCCAAGTATCGTAATACTATTTCACGTGAAAAACGCATAACAGATCTACGTTATTTACGACTTCGCTAAAAGAAAATGAAATACATGCGGGGGAGAGGGAACTTAAGTTGCCAATAAGTTACTCTGCAACTTCGGTAGAAAATATAAATCATGTCTTTTTTTCTCTCTCTACTACTAATATAAAGTATACTATAATAAATAGGAATGATTTCTTTATCTTCCTAGCATTATATCCCCGATTCTCCCTCTGACTTTTATTTTATCGGTTAATAATTTGGGTTTGAAAAAAACACCACTAAAGAAAAGCATCTCTCTTTGCTGGGATTACAGTACATCAAACAAAATGTTTGCCGCCCATCCGGTATAGTGGTCAGTGGAGCTGACTGCGGTGCCGCAGGGACTGGGTTCGAATCCCGGAGAAGCCATGGATGTTTGTGTTGTAATCCTTTCTTCTGTCTGTGTTGTTTACCCCCGTGTTATACGTTCGGTGGTGCACGGAGTTTATAAATGTTTAAAAAAAAATGTTTTTTGATTTGGTTATTGGATCAAAAATATCTTATGAGTGCATTAAAATTTTGATTTTGAATGACGTTAGATCGCCAATTGGAAAATCACTTATAAGTTCGATTTAAAAAAATCGAAAGCGAATTTTGAGAAAATCTACATGAAGCGCGTCAGTCAGACTTTGGGCCCCCTAGAAGCCTTGCCCCCCCCCCGCAGTGCGGGGGTGTATGTTACGCCACTGGCTTAATTTCTGTAATGAATACTGTTGTTAAAATAGTTAATTTTATAGTATCTCGATCTTCATTAGTACACAGACAATTTAAATCTCTTTTAGAAGAAATGAAAAGTGAATATGTAGATTTTCCCTTGTACAGTCATGCCGTTGGCTTAGCCGTGGTAATGTATTGAATAAGTTTGTGTCATGCATGGAGCACATTAAAATTTTTCTTAATGATAAGGAACAACATTTTCCCGAATTAGACGACAAGGAATAGTTATGTAAATTGATGTTTCTGACAGATATAACTAAACATCTCAATGAACTAAACTTAGAATTGCAAGGAAAAAGTCAAACAGTACTTGAACTTTTTGAATATTAGAAGGGCTTTGCTACAAAATTAAATATATTTTCCCGTGATATTAATACTAGAACCTACAAATACTTCCCAAATGTTAAAGCGCTTGCAAATACATCAATCGTAGACAAAGATGAACTTCAAATTTACGTTTAAGCACTTAAGGAGGAGTTTTCTAAAAGATGCAAAGACTTTGAGGCTTGTATGCCCATATTTTCTTTTCTAATCAAACCTGATTTAATAGACCCATTAATAATCCCAATCGATTTGTCAATTTTTGAGTGGATGGAAACTGATAATTTTGAAATGGAACTTATTGAATTAATATCTTCAGAATTATAGAAAACAAAATTTACGGAGTTACGGAAAAATTTGGAAGATAACTCTAGCAATAAATCGACAGCTATTTTAAATTGCTGAATGTCATTGCCAGAAAGATTTAATTGCTTGAAAAAAATAGCTTGTGCCCTGCTTTCCGCTTTTGGTTCCACATATCTATGTGAACAAATTTTTTCTCATATAAAATATATTTTGAGTCCACAAAGAAATTGTTTAACTGCTCAGCATTCTGAATCCTGTGTGTCAAATTGAAAGTAACGAATTATACCTCTGATATTGTGACATTAAGTAGATCTCTGCAAGGACAAGGTTCTCATTAAAATTTTAATTTTTTATTTAACTTTTCTGCATGAACACTCTCTCTCTCTCTCTTATACTTTATATTGTTTATTTCAAGTTTCATAAATATTTTTAAGAATACATAATATATATACAATTTTAATTTTTGATTTATGTTGAAGAACAGTCATATTTTAAGTTTTTTTTTCCTTAAAAATTCTAAAAATATACATATTTATGTGCACAGTTTTAATATTTGTATTTATATTGAAGTAATAGTTGTATTTTATGTTTATTTTTATGTCAATAAATATCTTTAAATGATGCATAATTAGCATATAAGTAAATTAGTATTTTTGGCCTCTATTTTCCCTAATTCTGCATGCATTGTCGTGGGAATCAAATTGTTTCAAATATTTGCTATTGCTTGGCACGCTGAATCATGTTGGTAGGTTGGTTTGGCACGCCACAGTTAAAAGATTGCAGACTCCTGGTCTTACCCCTCAAAAGCTAGTTTCCTCCCTGGTCATCTGCGCATATTTTGGCGCATGTTTCGTGCCTGAACAACTGCGCAGATTCACGGGCAGCATGTTTATCTCAGAAAGCTGGGCATGCAGAACGGAATCACCAGACACCATCAGTTACTAGCGTGTGAATTGTCTGAAACCAAATTAGTGGTAATTAAACGTGGTTAAACAGATGTGGCGACATCAAGAAGAAGCAAGACCTTTCAATAAACAAAAGCTTGCTAATACTGCGTAAGTCAACTATTTAAGCATTCACTTTTTAATATCAATTCCTGTTAATATGTTACAATGCATAGCTAAATGATGAAATGCACCTTACTTGCAGGGCTCATAGTAAAATGAAAACAGCATGAAAATAAAAGGTTACTTAAAGAAAGATGAAAATATACTATGTAAGTAGATTTCATAAGCATTCTTTTTAACATCCATTCATATCGAAATACATAAAGTGTTCGCCCACTTAAAAATTTGTAGAAATCTTACTTTAGCCTGAGATTAAAGTTTATAAGGGCATTCATTATATGCATGATTGCGGGGTTTTAATTACCTGCATGAGTGCGTGATTTTGATTGTGCCGGGGAGGATGTGCTCAACACTAGAGTTATTGTACACAAAAGCATTTTTAAAGGATTTTTTTTAAATGAAAATATCTTCTGTTGCTTTTTGATTTCTGCAGTGCTGTCACATACAAAAACAACAACTTTTGTTTGGATCTTGACTTGTTTTCTTTAAAATATTCTATTTTATTATTGTTCTACAAAAATGGATCGTTGTTATAAAAAAAAGCTCTGGAAAATTGATTATTTTTCGCATAAATCAAGGTAAATTTGTGCAAAACTGATCCTCTTTTAAGGGGGCAGTATGCGGTAAAGCATTTTAATGATTATAATGAAATAGAAAACTAGATAAGAAAAGAAGTCAACTCGAAGAGTACTGAGATCAGCCGCATTACTGGAGCAATGTATGTATTTAAAGAAAAGTTTTTGTTAAATTTAAAAAATAAAAATCTCGGATTTTCCTTTGCAAAATCCATAATAAACAAGTCTGAAACATATTGGAATAATGTCCTGTTTGCACACAGATGAGGTTTTCTGAATCAATGAATTCAAATAAATGGTTAGGTGATCATAACCTCTTTCGCCCAACCTTTCATAAGATTTCCTACTGTCAAAATAACAGTTGTTCCTGGCTTGATCCATGATTCAAGAAGTGTTTCAGCCATCCTGTCGTGTATTACTACTATGAAACAGTGACCTGTCCCACATTCGACTCCGCCCAAAACCCATTGTCCTTCTGCAAAATGTCCACTATTATGTTTCCTTTTCCCAATATTGCTCTTGTCAGTTTCAGCAGTTTTGCCCTTTCCCCCCAAGCTTCTGTATTAACCAGAATAAAAGCAATTAACACATCAGATGCTTAGCTGTACCAATCGGCAAAAGCTCATGAAATAATTCCAAGTTCCTTATAAATTTAATCAAACCAAGAACGTTTAAAGAATTAATTAATTAGAAGTAAAATGGTGGAAATTGACAATTTTCTGCCTCTAAAAAGAATTAAATCGGATAGCTTTTTTATTTTGGCAGCGCGAATTTGCACCGTAAGATCCGCAATAAAAGACTTGGCTGCCAGACTTTTTATGTTGAGAAATAATTTTCATATCACTGCCACATTTTATGATGGCCAATTATTTACATAAGAGAGAGAATAAAAAGCCTCCTTTTTATGAAAATAAAATAGACCAAAAGTGAGAATTTGGAACACCTTTTGGTCTGTAAAAATTAAAAGAACACCCTCGTATTTGTATTTAAAAATATCCTGGTACCCATCTATAATAGTGGAAATACCTATGTTCAAAAATACTAGAACAAAATACAGCACCAGAGTAGAGCAGCTGGTGAAGAATAAATGCATTGAAAACGGTAAAATTTGTAAAGAAATCAATTTAAAATTGTCTGAAATTAATAGGGTTACAGCAAAAAAAAAAAAAAAAATTTAAACGTCATCCCCATGGCAATGACATCACTAAATGATAGAAATATCAAGGTAATGATATTGTAATATTATCGTCCATCTTGGTGAACATATACAACTTGGTGTATAGCACTCTTACATCAAATTAGTACTTTAAAAGTTGACCTATTTGTTTTATTTGTTACGGTTTTGTAAAATCTGGCCCATTATGCTCCCACAATCAAAATGACAGCTTTAAAATAAAAAAATGATAATGGAAAAAAATTAGATTTCTACATATATCAAAATACTGTTTATTTATAAGAAATGGCATTCCTTATAAACTTAAAGGGTTGTAGTTCTAGAAATATATTATTTTTTTCTAAAGCTTGGAATAATATCTCGTACAAATTATTTCAAAACATAAGAGCATTATGCGCATGCACACACATTTCAGGTTTCTTCGTTAAATAGAGTGTGTGTGTTATATGGCAAATATACCTTAAAATTGCTGCTTGAAAGTATAGATGTATATAATACACCAGAGTTTACAGTAATTGTTTACTTATGGATACTAAATTTGTCCTCAAAAAGTTGCAAAATGAGTTAAGCGTTTTTACTCAATTTTAATATATGCGTATGAGTAAACTAGATTTTTTACAAACAAAAAGTGAATTTCATATGCATTACATATTACAGTATCTTAATAGAATGGCAACCAAGAGAAAAGATATTTTAATTTTATATTTTTACATAACTTTCTGGTTCATTTAGCTCTTTTTATTTTAAAAAGAAAAAACATTGCATTTTAAAATTTATAAAAACTTACTTTCTGCGAACACATCAAAGTTGCACAGATATAACTTTAATAGCTCAACAACAGGCATACACCATAAATTTAAAAATTTTAATCTCTTCCTGTAATTAGGACAATTTTCTGTGAAATATATTTAGGTTTATATTATTTCTACGACTAACATGTCATAAACTTGAAATTACCAGTGTAAATGAGTTGACCAAACCTGAAGTAAACATAAGAGCCCATAGTGATGCCAATTTACTCACAGAAATCCAAAATGTATCATGTATTGAAGGATTTTTCACCTACCTTCATGTTTTGAAATGCTTTCATTACAATCTATTTCGAAATTTCTGCATGAAATAATATAAGTTAATTTTTGTTGACATTGTTTATACATAGAAATTAATACATTTGTTTTTAAAATTTTGAAAGGTTTGTGTAATGTAATGCTAAAAGTTATTGTTAAGTGAATATTTGTATATTATAGTATCTATTGGTAAATCTGAATTGAAGCTGTCATTGCCATTGTTTGAATTCTTTTAAAATTATGATATATTTGTAAATAAAGGTGTAATGTGAAATTACTATTTTTATTGCAGCTGAATTTTCCAAATTGCTGTATCCTGCAGTTGCATCTATATGACGGTATTTGCTGTAATAGAATTCAACTGTTCTCAATTAAAATACGAGACAAGAATTAGGTCAAAAAGGATTTAGATATTACACTGGATAAACCACACCAAAATGCGGTGGCCATTTTCCGTTTAGTGACAGGATATGACTGCCTGGGAGACATTGCATAGTTTATCACTATCCTTACTGTCACCACTGTAATTTAACAGAGCTAATGAACAGAAAACATTTCCAATGCTGCAAGGCCTTCCAAGGAATTTCCTGGATATTGGTATGCTAGAGTTAGTGGGGTGATGAGACTTCAGACACTTCTATGTTTTTTTTCTCTCGTGTTTTTCTGTTTTTTCCTTTGTATTGTATTTCTGCTGATTCACCACTGTTGGCGCCAGTTGGCGAGAATTCCTTGTATAGATTTTGCTCCGAGCCAACTGTTGCAACCTTGTATTTAGTTCGAAAAGTATAGCGATCTCATATGGTTGGGATCCGTTTTCACTCATTAAAATTTTGTTGTTAAATTTACAGTCCATTAATTTATATCGGCAACATTAGTCCGCTCGCGGAATCGTCGAACCTTAGAAAAATTAGTACTTGTAAAATATTTAGAATAGTTATAGAGCAGTATGGTCGAAAGAAATATTAGTTGTGTAGAACCGCAAACGTGGATCTGTTAAAGAGCAGCTGACACGTATAAAAGACTTCATTAACAATCCGGACGAAAAGAATAAAATAAAGTTGGAATCGAAAATGGATACCTTGAAAAGCCTAAGAATCAAATTGAGTGATATTAGGCACGAATATTACGAAGTAGTGTTAACGGACAGTGACTTGGAACCACTTGAATTAGAAATCCTGGATTTAGAAGATGATTGCGAAGATATCCAGGTAAGGATTAAAAATATTATTTCAAAAATTGATTTGAAGAATAATGATGTTACATCTTTGTAGAAATAGTTTTAATAATATTAAATTGCCAGATATTCAATTACCAAGATTTAATGGTTCCTATCATGATTGGTTTAATTTTAAAGAACAATTTATTTCTTTAATTGATTCGAACAATAGTTTAACAGATTCTCAAAAATTATATTACTTAAAATCTACGCTAACTGGAATAGCTAAGGATGTTATTACAATTGATGATTCATATACTTCATTATTTGAAGGTTTGAAAAAGAGATTCGAGAATAAAAAATTCATCATAAATAGTCATTTTAGTGAAATATTATCATTGGAAAAATTTACACACGAATCAGCTAAAAATTTAATAACTTTAATAGATTGTTGTCAAAAACATTTAAGAGGTTTAAAAATGGTAGGGTTAGAACTAAACGAATTTTCCGAAGTACTATTGATAAATTTAATTTTAAGAAAATTAGATAAGAAAACAAGGAAAAATTATGAGCTCAACTTAGCCTCTACCGAACTGCCTAAATGGGACGATTTTATGGATTTTTTGTTAAAACGCTATTTAATACTAGAAAACATCCAAACAAATAATGCAATAGCTGTTCCATCGGAACGCAGTTATAAAACGAAATCTTTTCTAGCTAAATTGGATCCAGTAAACTGTGTAATTTGTAATCAACAGCCTCACCCAGTATTTAGATGTAAAAAATATATGGTCCTCTTTAAATAATTTTTATAGTTATTACTAAAACAGTGCACGCGCAGACTTTTCTACTTGATTATTGTTGGTATCGCTACAAACCTGTTTTTAATTTAAAAGCTTTGAAAAAACCCGAGTTTACTTTTGTTATTCTCAATACTCGGAATAAACTAAATAAAATATCATTTTAAAGAAATTTTCAAATTATGGTTTTTAAATATTTTTTCGTTTTTTATGTACGCAGTAGTAGATGAACGCAGACTTTGTCTATCAAGTATATATATATATATATAAGATCTGGCTTGTGGGCCCAAGACCTGACCTTGCGGGGGAGGGGCTCAATTATTTTCCGTTACGCCACTGACTGAATGCTATATTAAGTCTCAGTTGTAGTCAGTCATTGTACTCAGTACTTATTGAACAACTGGGGTACAATGCAGAACAATCGTAGGCAACTTAACATGCATGTAAGTAAAAGTATGGTTGTATGGTTTTTAAGCAGTGTTATTTACATGAATATTCTCATATGCATTTCGTAGGTATAATGCAGCTCAAGCGCGAGCAAGAAATGTCGTTGAGAGACAGTATGGAGTATGGAAAAAAAGATTTGCTTGCATTGACACACTATTCCATGCTCGCTGGAGACTGCAAAAACAGTTATTGTTGCTACAGCTGTGCTGCACAACCTTCCTCTTAGTTTAGGTGATTATGAGGACGAGGATTCCCTTCCACTGCATCAAGATGATGCTCTGGTAAACCACAGTCAAGAACAGGGTGGAATAGCCAAGAGAAATGCAATAGTTGCAAATTTTTTTAATGGATTCCTTTATGACGAAATGTTTTGTAAATTATTTTGTATGTGTAAACATTATTTTTTGAATTAAAAACATATTCTTCAGAGTTTCTGGATCATTATTTTTAAATTATTCATTCGTGTCAGCTCTAGTGTGAATCAGGTTGTAAACCGTGTTTTTACTTGAAAATTATGTTTAGTTCAATAGATACTTCTAATAATAGGCAACATGTTATAGTTTTGCAGATGAGAGACAACATTCAGTAAAACTTCACATTCTATACCCAAGAAGTCTGGAGCCATCCTGAAGTTATCGAAAGTACATAATTCATTCTATTTTTTTTTTTTTTTTTGAGTAAATAGTTAGTGTTGGCTTAGTGGGATTTTTTATTGCTTCATGCCAGCCGAATGCTTGATTGATTTATCATTGATCTCTAATAAAAGTGCAGATTCTTAACTGTCTGTACCTATAGGACAAAGTTTATTCAAGACTGATTTAAATGAACAGAATTTGTGTTGACTGTTGTATTTTAAATGGAAGACGTGTTAAAGGAATTAGACTAATATATTTAGCAAACATAATCTGTCCACAACATCTATACCGGAAATTCTGAGGTGGTTTATTTTATTGGAACCTCACACTCAAACAGTTGTAAATTTTTTTTTACATTTTCATTGTTTTTAATTTATAATAAATATTTGACAAGAGTAGAAAGCAGCTTCATAAATAGAAAGTTTAAGATAAAGCACCTCACTAAAGTTCCTAGATCTGTGCCTTTGTTAACCCTTTATCTACCGCATTATGATTTACTGCAGTTTTTTTCATGCAATATATTTTTTGAATCACTACATTGAAAATTAAAGGATATACATAAACAAAATACTCAACTTTGGGAAATTAAATCCGAGTATATTAAAGATATTCAACTCTAAAATTAATTACATACATTGTTCACTCAAAATAAATAGTCAAACCGCTTTCTAAGGTCTTCATTAGCTTACAAAAATGACACTCTTCGCAATCCGATCAAAATATCAGCTGAAAACGCAACTTCTACTATAAAACTATTCGTCTTCCTCGCTAAAATACTCATTATAAAACTCACGGTGCCAAATATCTTGTAAGAGGGAATTTAAAAGAATATTCCTGCTAAGGTATCATCAGAGTATTCGCAAAAATGGTTAATCTATATGTAATTTTAAAGTGAGTGGTACTGTTAAGTACCCCGTTGGTAGATAGAGGGTTAAAAGAATCTCCAAGTCATTGAAAGAAACTACAGATACAGAATTTATGCTCACATTTATTCAGTTTATTTACAAAAACACAAATATGATGTAGAAAGGGCACATCAATTTTCTTTTTCCAAACCCAATTTAATCTTTTTGTTCAACAGATTATAATGTTCTAGCTTCTCTTTTAACACTTAAATTTTTAAAATATGTTCTCCTCTTCTTTAGAGCTCTGCTCTCTTTATTGATGCATTTGTAGCTAAATGCTCTTCTGACCTAAATTTTTAAATTTGTAGCGTTTCTATTTGTCTGGCAGTTTTACTGACATTGGATGTTTCTGCAAGTACTACTTCTGTTTTAACCGAAGCTTTAGGCTTGCGCTTTATTGCCGATTTTCTGATTCCATCAGCTGTTACAAGCGGGGTAGAACGGAGAGTTTCCCTGGTTGGTTGTTGGATGTTTTGTTCCACTGGCAAAATTTCCTACAACCAAAGTACAAATACTGATTAAGTCATAGTCTAGTTTAAAACAATTAATCACAATTTATGCATTTTCAGTTTCATTTCCTGTAAAATATAAGTTGCTTTATGTTAGAGTATGATTTAATGTTTACAATTCATTTGATACGTTACTAGCGCTACTTAAAATGTTTATACTCAAATTATGTTCATTTAAAATAAGCTGTCAATATTTATGTATCGAATGATTGTGTATGTTATCTGTTACTTAAAATTCAAAAAAAAAAATAATAATAAAAATAATGGCTTTTCATTAAAAAAAAAAATTGCAGTCACTATTCCAGTAAATTTTAATTGCATTAGATGTACTTGATCTAATGTATTGACATCATTTGTAACATTTCTTTGGTTGTTGCTTCAGCTAGACTTTGAAAGTTCATTACATACAAACTATATGAAGCTGTGTGTATATTTTACTAAAGGGGTGATGCGCTATTTGCTATATGACATGATATATGGGTAATTACATCAAGGGGATCATCAGAAGTAAAAGTACTTGTACTAAAATTTTGACTGATATAGGCTCACCACCTGAAAAACATATTTAGTATAAGCACTACATCTAATAAATATAATGTTTTATATAGTTTTTGAATCATACCAAATAGAGTTTTTCTTCCTTATGTAAGCTTGGTTTTTTTAACGAATTAAAGTTATGAGTTGAGTTTATTTTTGCTACAAACTGAGGTACCTACATATTCACACGATGAAGCATTCGTATATAATGTGGAATTTGAACCCGGCTCTTAGACAACACTACCAGAGATAAGCGGGCTACTACTTATTTACCAACTACGCTGCTCGGTTGGAGTTAAAGCTCTAATAACAATTATAATTTGTATGGCCCTTTTTAGTGCCATGCTAATGAATTGTTGGCAGCATCACATAAGAACATTTAAAATTTAGAGCAATATGTAACAACAATAATTTCATAATAATGTCAAAGTTGAAAATAGACGTTTAATTTTTGTTAGAATTATCTATACCTTATTTTTTAATTTTAATTAGTTATTTATTCAATTTGTCAGTTGGGAGAGGTGTTCACACCGGTATGTGGATCAATATTTACTTATTATTGATTATTTTACTTAACATTTCATAATGTGATCATTCGTTTCATATTAGAGTTCTTTTATGTAATAAAACTTACACAAATCATTCTGCAAGAAAAATCTATTAAGAATAAAACAGAAAATTTTAATTAAAGGCTAAATAAAAAAAAATTCATTTACACTTACCCTGAGTTCTTGATGAAACAGCAGTCTCATAATCGTGGTCACAATCATATCTGCACGGCAATGGTTCAAGGAGGGCACCCATAGCGGCCAGCCGTTCATCTAACAATGTGGTCAGTAATTTGTTGTTTAATCCTCCAGTTTTGAAAATTTCCACTTCATCCAAGCTTCTTCGTTTTTGTGATTCCTTGTTCATGTTTTTAATTTTATTTTGCAGCTGTTGTCGACTTCGTTTAGATAAGCTGGCTGTATCGAAATCAGTGGTTAAGCTATCCCACGCTTCTTCTTTTTTCTTACTATAAATCGCGTTTGTCATTTTACAATGAATTATATCCTTGTGATTTTCGACAAGATTTGTCAAAAGTTCTATCTCCACTAGAGAAAAGTTGCCTTTATTTAATGTAGTAGCCACGAGAAGAAGAAAAAAGAAGCTGTGAAAGGAACGTTTCGCGCCAAGATACAACATGCTAAATGTAGATAATATATCACGTGATTACCAGTGTTCAATCACAACGACTTTAACGTCTCGCCCATGTTTAAATCGTGGATCCGGTAATCGTCAGTTCTAGAATAAGAAACTAGAATTACCGCAGAGTTCCGACAAGCTGGGGTTACCATGGATCCATGAATTATTTTTTCAAATACTCCTGATTGAGGATACCACCGTTAATCTTTTCCCGTTCTTTGTTTTGATCTTTGAAGAGTCTTTTCATTTTCCACAGCCTATGAACTCGTGACAAACAGTGTCACGCTATTGTCGTAATCACACAAGCTAAAAGATATTTCGCAGTGATCTCTACCCTGTAGCATTAAATATCATCTTGAGTTGAGGTTCTCAGACTGAAAAATAAATATGAACACATTTAAATGGGCTTGTTTCTTATTCACGCGAAAGTTTCTTATTCTCAGAAAGGCTTAACTTCTGTCAGCACTTTCGTTAACCCCGTAATCTGGGTAAAATGATATAAAACATTAGTATTATTCTTTTAATATGTAGTTAAAAAAAACTTTAAAATTTTTTTCCCCTCTAAATTTAAGTACTCTACTGCAGTGCTGGGCTAAGTAAAGCCAAACAAAGCTACACCTAAATCTTCAAGGATAGGAAGTTAAGTTTCCACTAGGAAACAGGCACTCCATTAACCATTCTACGTATATAGATATGAAGTTAACTTTTGATATCCACATAGAGCAAGTGTACAAAAATACAAAGGCTACGCGGCACTTTAACCCAGTCCACTGCTCCTTTATCAATCTGAATTATTGAATGCATAGTTTTATAACTTTCATCTGGCTTTGAACAAGATGTTTAAATTGTGGTTAATTTTTAGCTGTAACTTTAAGTGCGACAATCCTATTAGTGCGATTGGGACTGTATTTGATTAAAAATGCAAGTTTTAAGACATTAACATTTATTGCGACTGCTTTGTGCCCTTGCAAGAGAAGTGTACAAGTGTGGGTGTGCGGTGGGGATGACGATCGCAGCGCCAACATCCCGGCCCACGTTGAAATAACATTTCAAAAAACAAGTAATATTACATAAATAATACATAAAAATACAATAATGAAAAATTTAAAAATATGACCAATATGAAAGAATTGCACATTAAAAAAGAACAACAATTATATGAATACAAATATTAATTTAAGGACTTGGTAATAAACATATTTTTGAAATTCCTCTTTTAAAGATACCTTGAGGAGTTTAACAACAACAACTCTAACTTTTCCATCTGAACCTTTTTTAATGGTTCCCCCATTCCTAAGAATTACAATTTCTTTGTTGAAAACTTTTACCTGTATCCTTCTAATCACATGAAGTTTTGCGTTCTGAAGTTCCTCGTTTGTGAGGGGACCTGAATGACGAAATGTATTTCTGACATTATGCAGGAATCTGAAAATATAACTTAAAATATGAATTAATTTTACATAATTATTTGTATTATTTAAAAGTTCATTTTCAAAGTTATAGAGTCCAAGATTGATGTTAAGCTGATATCAGATTGTTTTTTAAGTTCTGACATGTAAAGCTCATCAGAACTGGTAATTGAAGGTTTACTAAATTGTTCAGGAATGTCTAGATGCTGGGGACCATTCCACCATAGAGTCAATGATGAAAGTTCTTCAGGATTTACACCTCGAGAGATGATATCAGCAGGGTTTAGAGCTGAAGGTATGTGCTTCCATTCAAAGTTCTGTCAGAGTTTGTATCTTGGATACTCGATTGCCGACGAAGGTTTTGAGTTGATTAGCTGGAGTGTTGATCCAGTCAATGGCTATGGTTGAATCTGTGTGCAAGATGACTTTATCTAAATGTACTTGCAGAGAAAAGCAAGTCTTGTCAACCAACTGAGCCAGCAGCAAACACGCCGAGAGTTCAAGGCGAGGAATGGAGATGACTTTGACTGGCGCGACTCGAGATTTGCTGGCAATAAGCTTGGTTGTGGTGGTACCATCTTCCTTGACACAGTGCATGTATTCTACTGCTCTGTAGGCTGACTCTGAAGCATCTGCGTATCCTAAAAGCATGAGTTTCTCATAGGAATCTGTAAGAAGGTATAGATCTATTTTGAGTTCTTCTAGAGCTTTTAGAGATGACACAAAATTGAGCCCCTCTGGTGCGATTGCCTCCGGCAAGCATTCTTCCCAATTCAATTTTCTAAGCCATAATTTTTGTAGAAAGATTTTTGCTTTGCTGATGACGGGGCCTATGAGTCCAAGAGGGTCGTAAAGTCTTGCTATGACACTTAAAACATCTCTTTTTGTATAAGATGCAATGGAAGGGATTGAAACTTTGAACATAAAATAATCTCCTGTTGGTTTCCAGCTAACACCTAAGATTTTTATGGCTGATTCTGTGTTGGTTGAAAAGGAGTGCTCTTGATCTGTAGATGAATTAAATAGCTCCTTCGAGTTGGAATTCCATTTATGTATAATTTCATTCCACATGTTTTTAGCATATTTTGCAACTGGCATTGTAATTGGCGAGCAGTGTCGAGAAGTTGTGCACCCGACACTATATCATCCATGTACACATCTTGTAAAGCTACTTTGGAAGCTAAGGGAAATCTAGAAGCTTCATCCATAGCTAACTGTTTGAGAGTTCTTATGGCTAAAAAGGGAGCACTGGAGGTCCCATACATGACAGTTTTCAATCTATAGATGACTGGTTTATCATTAGTTTCGGTTTTCCACATAATCCTCAGAAGATCACGTTGAGCTGGATCAATGAGGATTTGTCGGAACATCATCTGAATGTCGGTGGTGAAAGCATATTTGTGTTTTCGAAATCGTGTCATGATTTCAAAAATGTCTTCCTTCACTTCACCCTTCAAGAGTAGGTCATTTAAGCCTAAACCTGAAGTAGTAGAAGCCGAACCATTAAAAGCAACTCTTAATTGGTAGTTGTTTTATCAGGCCGAAAGACTCCATGATGTGGAAGATAATAACAAAAGTTGTTTGCAGATGTTTCATCCAAATGTTCTTCCACTTTTTCCATATGCCCTAAGTCTAAGTATTGCTGCATGAATTCCCTATATAAAACTTCCGTTTATTTATCTTTAGATAATCTTCTCCAAAGCTGATCAAGTCATTTCATTGCTAAACCTTTTGAGTGTCCTAAGGCTTGCATGTCTTTAGTTGGCATCTGTACTATATATCGACCAGCTTCATTGCGCGAGTGAGTCATTTGATAATGATTTTCACAATATTCCTCTTCTTTGCTTAACGGCTTTTGACCTTCGTTAATTGTTTCTATCTCCCAAAATTTTTGTAAATTATTATCAATATTTTGCATTTCTGAAATGAAACCACAAAATTGATTTTGCGTGTAGGAACTTGTGTTTCCAGTTGCGATATACCCGAAAACTGATCTGTGAAATACAAGTCTGTTGTGTGCGAATTTCTCCTTCCTTAATTATGTCAAAAAATGCCCCGGCTCCGATTAGTAAATCGATTTTTCCTGGAAGAGCAAAATTTGGATCTACTAGTTCCTGAGGTATTTTTAAATTGTTGAGGTTTATTTGAGTTACAGGAAGAAAGTCTGTAATTTTTGAGACAACCAGAAAATCTGAAGTTGTAGAAAATGAACTGTTGCCATTTATTATGGTAGCGTTTAATTTTTGATTTAACTGTGGTTTTATTTCCACCTAAACTGGAAATTGGAATATTAATTCTATTTTGTGGAGTCCCTAATCGGTTTGCGAAATCTTGCGTTACAATATTAGACATACTACTAGAATCTAAGACTGCGCGTGCTTGAATGCAACTTCCAGTAGAATGATTCAAAACCCAAACTACTGCTGTGGGTAGAATTACGGTTTTGGTTCTACTATTGATACAAGAAAGGGTTGCAGCTGTATTTTCCTGGGAACAGTGAAACTCCTCTGCGTCGTTGCTCAGTTCCTGACCTTGTAGTGGTGAAGCGCTAAAAATCAGGGGAGCGTTGACAGATTCCCCCATCTGTCTGTGGAGCAGAGTGTTGTGTCAAAGGCCACATATATATATATATATATATATATATATATATATATATACACAACAATAATGCTTTGATTTACACTTTGAAACTTTGTGTTGATCACTTAAACAATTGAGACACATATTATGCTTTGTGACGATTTCCTTTCTCTGTATGGCATTTAATTTTAAAAAGGAATCGCACTTAAAAATTGGATGCGGTTGCTTACATAAAATGCATGCATACACAGGATTGTTATGTTTTATAAAGAAATTTTTTGATTTATTTCTATCTTGCATAGTAGGTTTTGCGAAGGTATTTTTATTTATATTGCTTAAAACTTGAGCGCATTTTTCTAAAAATAAAATGAAGTTATCAAATTTAGGAACCTCGGTTGAATTAAGGCTGTATTCAAATTGTTTTAAAGTCTCTTTGTCTAGTTTTGAAGAATGATGTTTAAGATTAAAATATCAGAAAGATTGTTTCTTTCAAACTCTAATACCTTCAACGCGCGAATGTTTTTGTTGACATCATCAATTAAGTTTCTTAAATCTTTTTCTGACTCATTGTTTAATTTAGCTATGTTTAAAATTGCCTTTACGTGCGTTTCGACTATTAAACGTTTATTTTCATAACGTTCTTCTAAAGATTTAAATAAAGATTCAAATGAATCACTTATAGTCTCTAAATTCTTTGCATCAGATGTTAATGCAGCTTTAAGATAATGCAGTTTCTGTTCCGAGGAGAGTTGTGAATTTGTTGAGATAATATTATTAAATTGTAATTTAAAGTTGTTCCATTCTTCATAATTTCCAGAAAACTTTGGTAAGGGAATTTCTGGAAGTTTTATTGATAGTTGTGGTCGGTTTTGATTCGACCATACTTGTGTCGAATTTGAAACATTTAAATTGCATTCATGACGCTTAATATATGATTTTATTTTAAATTTTGTGCTAATAATTTTTTTCGAATATTCTTCGGATGCGAAAACTTCACTATCGAACTCAGAAGCATCTAATATTAAATTTTCCATTTCTGAATTAAGTTGTTTTAATGAGAGTTCTTTTGCGATTAGTTGATCTTGTAATTCTAAGATATCATCTACATCATTACTGTTATTTTCAATGTAATTTTGAATTTTCTTAATTAGTTTTGTTACGGCCGAACGTATAGGCGCTCTCTTATTTCTAATTTTTTCAATTGGATTCATTTTGACTTTTGCGATAATATAAACAATGATATAATTTTTGCAATGAAATAAACAATAGAGATATGAAATTGGCTTACCTCTATTTAAATGTGGAGCCTTGAAAGTAGAAGTCAAATGGGTGTCCAAATTGATGTTCCTAATGTTCTTGCGAGAGAATGAAATATTTGGCGTTGGTAAGAGTAGAATTACAGTTCAAAACAGGCCTAAGTAAGGTGAAAACGAACACAAAACGAAACGCAAGCAAGGGGTGAGAGGAAAAGTAATCCTTCGTGACCTTTGGCACGGTCGATGGGGGTGAATGTCTGCGACGAACGAACAACTTTGGGCGTTGTTCTGCGAAATGGCGCAATAATGCGTTTAGAATGCGGTTTAATTTAAATTAATGTCTTAAAATATTGTATCCATAATTTTTGCTGCATATCTGCGTTGTCGACGGACTAGAAATATTAGTGCGATTGGGACTGTACTTGATTAAAAATGCGAGTTTTAAGACATTAACATTTATTGCGACTGCTTTGTGCAGTGTTCCCTTGCAAGAGAAGTGTACAAGTGTGGGTGTGCGGTGGGGATGACGATCGCAGCGCCAAAAAATCCCTTTCAATTAAGAAACTGATATTTAGCAGTAAAAGCATTTTGTGGGGTGAATAATACAGAATTATCAATGTTTACGCGCTTTAGTTTAAAATTTGTATGATAAAATTATTTGCTTTGAGTTATTGTAATTTTAAAGCACTGTTTTTTCTATTACACATACAGTTTAGTTGATATGTAAATATATTCAATGTCTGTAGCATCAGTTTAAAAATATTATGTGAAATATTATAATATTAACTTTTCTCCATTCTTAGAATCAATAACTTAGCATGCAATTAAATTGGTTTTAGAATTTGCTATATAGAATAATTTAAGAAGAGTTAAGAATTTCAAGGTTTCGTAAATATATAACGTTATAAATCGTGCTTAATAACGGAACAACAAACTCTCCTGGATATCTTCGTATATTATAACCACAAAACTTCTATGCCGATAATAACATACAATCATTAAAGTTTGAAATGTATTTAAAGAAAGATGGTGAAGTGTGCATTTTTGTGATTATTATATGCATATCACAGTACATTTTAAATTAGAACAACACTCATATTAGAGTTTGAAAAAGACGGCATCACTCCTGTATAGAAAATAGTTCTTTATTATCGGTTACTGCGATCCTGACGGCAATAATTGTCTTTTTTGATTTTTAAATTTTTCTTTTGCTTAATAAATTTAAATTTTAAAACAGATCTACTCTCATGTATATATATATTCATCTTATTATCATTTCGAATCCAAAAGACCCTGTTATTGCTCGGAAACCTAATTTATGGACAAAAAAAGAATATAATTTATTTTTAATAGTTTTTTTTTTTATGAATTAAGACTTTTATCAAAGAGAAGCTTATTTGTAACATATATGAAAGAATACATTTTTTGTCCATAGCTTGAAAGTCCATATTTCGAAAAAAGGATGTCTCTTTGATATTTCTATGTTTAGTATATCATATGTTTTCGATATCTCTACTGTAGATAATCTGCTTGGAAAACCGTTTGCTCATCATAATAATTCATAACAAATGTCTCGATATTCCACCAATATTGTCTTGGAGATATAAAACAAATGTTCACTGAAATACATGTGTATGTTTTACACTAAATAAACATTTTATTTAGACGTGAATTCTTGTTTAATAAGTGAGGGCAAATTACCTCTTTTTGAATCCGTGAGCCTTTTGGTCTTGCCTAGTCATTGGTCAGGAAACGAGCGCAAAGTTACAAAACTCGCGACTCTCTAAATTTATGAGTCCATTCAACTTTCATGACCGTTGACATCCCGCGCTGGCACCCCCGGTTTAGGAATCCGACCACAAGTCTCTAGGTTTTTTAAGTGTGTAATCTACTCCTGTTCATTGGGAGTAATTGTATGGAAGTGTGTTTGCATACAAATCAGGGAATAACCAACATGTCAACAAATGACCAACGGTTGAACATCACGCGTAATGGCGGCTTTGAAAAAAAGTTCGAGGCATAACTCTGCTGGGTTTTTCGGAAAAAAGTAATGGCGGAATATCCTGAGATTTCTTCCTCAGGGCTTAAATCTTTATTGCCCTTTCCAACAACCTACCTGTGCGAAGTGGGGCTCTCTTGCAGTGACAACAATAAAACAAACAAGAGGATTCAGCTGGACATAAGCAACACCCTTCGAATGTAATTTTGTTCTATTACACCCAGATAGAGAGAGAGAGAGGAAATGTCTCAAGAAAAGAACAAGTTCAGGCTAACATTTTGGGGAGTTATATAAATCACTTTATTTATTTATTTTTAGTATAGCAGTATTTTATCTTATGAGCATGTGAAAACAAAAATACGAATTTTTGTCAAAAGGTCTCTTATGCCTTGTTAAACCGTTCATCAGTTAGCGATGAAACTTTGGACTAAGGCCAGCTAAGGTTTCTGAGTTAGTAAAACAATGTTCCGATACATGTCCCAGTGGTGTTGCGGGGGATTAAGGAGCGTTATAGTGAATTATTTCCAATTTTAAGCTATTTGACGTACAATCTTGAAAATTGGTGAGCAGATTCCTTGCATAGAGTAGATACACGGTTCAAAATAGTGTTTACAGAAATCGAACCTCAAGTGGCGTTGTGGGAGATAAAGGGGCGTATACGTAATTATTTCCATTTTTGTCAACTATTAGGCGTACAGGCTTGAAATTTAACAAGCAAATTTCTTTCATGAAGTAGAGATCCGCTAAAAAAGTGATTTTGCGAAAATGAATTCCCAAAGGGCATTTCAAGGGCTTAAAGGGAGTTGTATATAAATATATTCCCGTTTTTTTTTTTTTTTAAATATTAGATCCACAGATTTGAAATTTGGCAGGCATGAGGCATTCATGGAGTAAAGCTCTGCTAATAGATGGCTTTGCGAAAAGCGACAATCAAGAGTGGTTGTGAGCAGTTAAGTGCCGTTATAAAAAGAATATTCCCTCTTTTAAACTATAACACCCATGGATTTGAAATTCGGCAGGCATGTTCCTTTCGTCGAGTAGTAATCCGCTACCCAAAAGGTTTTTGCTCAAATTGATCCCTAAAGGGTTTGCAAAGGGTTAAGTGTTGTTGTAGATAAATATTCACGCTTTTAAAATTAGACTTGCAGATTTGAAATTTGGCTTTATATATTCCATTCAAGGAGTAGAGAACACAAGAGGCTTTTACGGAAATTTAAGCCCTAGCTGTAGCGAGGGCTGAAAGTGGTGTTTAAAGAGAATTCCGTTTTCTCGAAATATTGAAATTTTGCTGTCATATTTCATTCAGGCAGTAGAGATTCTCTGAGAGAGGGTTTTGTGAAAATTGACATCTTAGACGAATTGTCGGGGCATTTTATACATAAAAAAATCTTTTTTATGAATAACTTAATTTATAAACTTCAAATTTAGAAACCATATAACATTTGCTGAGGAGATATCTGAAAAGAAGAAGGTTTTCAAAAGTCAACACACATTGCTGTTATGGGGGTTGATATAGATAAAAAAAAGAAGAAAAATCCCTTTTTTCTCAACTATTAGACCTACATACTTCACATTTGGCAAGTATAATTTTCTGTAGAGCAGATAAATGGTTAAAAAACATTTCTGTTTTTCTTTTTCTTTTTTAACTTGCGATTTACTTAAATTTAACACATAAAAGAAATTTATTTTTGTTTGAATCTCTGTTGTTTTATTTTTTAATTCACCCGTGCTAAGAACGGGTATAACAGCTAGCAGTAGCACACACAAAGATTTTTCAAGGGGGGGGGGAGGTCGAAAGCCCCCAACTCGAATCATACCTCAAGACAACTACTATTGATCCTTCTGCTTTTGTCGATTTTGTTAACAAGAAACAGTGGAAAAAAATATTGATCTAACAATGAGCATTAATTAATAAAATAAGTTGTTAATTACCAGTACTTTATTAAATTTTGCGTTATATATATAGAGTATTGTCTTGAATTGAAAAAAGTTCGCAAAATAGAAAAATTCGCTAAATAGAGGCTCGTAATATGGAGGGCCAACTGTAATTTTATTCTATGAACATTATTAAATTTACTGGCCAAACTCAAATACTTTTACGTAATTAGAGGATTCAACAAGTTTTTAAAAAGGTAACTTTGAGAGCCTTAATTCGTAGATAACCAATCAATTTCAATATTTGTCGAAGCGATGTTTTTTTTCTTTTTTGTCCTGATCAATTTAGGTAAGAGCATCAAGGAACCTCTTCACTTTTATGTAATCCTAAAACTTCAGAAAAGATCTAATTAAATAAATTAGATTTTTAAATTTTGTTTCATATTGTTTTCCTCTTCTTTTTTTCTTCTTCTTGAAAGCTGTCCGCAGTTACTTCATATCTTTCAATGGGAGCGGGAACAATGCCCCCTAGTACTCCTTTGGGGGGGGGGGGAGAACAATGTCTTAGAAAAGTATTTTTCATTTAAGAGGTTCTTTTCGAAATGTGCCTGTCTCAGTAGATAATACCTTATAATCCTATCGATACGAACACATTAAAAACATAGATATATATATATTTTTTTGGGGATAGGCTAAAACATATTTTGACAGGAAGAATCCGAGATGAACATGAAATCGGACTGTAATAATGCTTATATATTAGAATATAAGAGGATCTTTTCTGCTAAGTATAACATAAGGAATATTTATTTGAATAATAACATTTACCTGACATACAATACATCTAGCTGTTACTCTAAATAATACTCTTACCACAAGAAAAAATGACAAATGGTGTGGAAATTACGGAATTCTAATAAAAAAAAGTGGATAGTTCTCCTTATCAGTAGTGGCTTAGCTGCCCTCAAGCTCAGAGAAACCCTCGGACCCAGACCACCAGCAAGCCGAACTTACAATAATTTCTCCCACATTTAAGATATAGATACAAAAACTTGCAACGTAACTGAATTCAGTTAAACTCAGTTGAAAGTAATTTCGAATTGTATGGAATTCCCTAAATTCTTTCCTTTAATTGTATAGTGTTACAAACATTATTTGGTTTTTTTTTTAACGTTAACATTATTTTTTAAATTTTTTATTTTTGGGTGAAATTGAGCCAAATCGCAGTGTCACAAGTATGGTGCTTAAAACTACGGCTAACGACAGGCATAAATGTAGCCCTCTGCCTTGATGAATTTCGTAAGCCTTGATCTAATGTTAGTGTCGTTCAGGTGGTAAAAATAAGAACAGATTAAGCTATTTTCCTGTTTTAGTATTTCGCAATCTTGTATGTGCAATCGACTGATCTAATTTTATCAACCCTTCTCTGTTCTTTCGCATGTTTTTTCTTTAAATAATTAGAATAATATTGTATTATGTTTTCTTTTTAGCTATATTTTTTCTATCATATCCTGTCTATCACGTGACAAAAAAAACTGGCTAATCACTAAAGTTCACATAAGAAAACACATACAAGTAGTATGTAGTTTCGCTTTGTTATGCTTTGTAGAGCACGATAAAGGACTGATGTTAAAGTAGCTTTGTATAGTTAAAATACTAAAATATTTTTACTTTTTTTATTGATAAATAAAGCTCAAGCAAAATAGGGCCCACAGTTTTTTTTTTACACCAGGGCCTTTGGATACCTAGCTAATCAGAATAAAGAAATTAATTTAAAGAAAATTGGAATAACAGAAATAAAAGTGGAGAAAAAGATAAGTGAGGATGACAAAAATATAAACAAGTTACTTACTTTGCTTTAGAAACCTATCTAATCTAAGATGGTGAGCGATTACTTTCAGATATCGATGAGGAGAAAAATCCACTCCAGTCAGTGTCGAATGAAGTAATCTGAAAAATTAAGCATATTAAATACTCTTGCATTAATTATAAAATCATGTATGCATACAAATCTCTTAAGTTGTATTTATTTAACCATTATAATCAAATACTATTGCAAAAATAACTCCTTTTATTTATTTGCATATAAGAAGTGGAATTAATAGAGAAAAACGAATTAGAGAGGTCTACGGGAAAAAAAAAGGAAGATGTAAAAATCATGCTCCTAAATACAGGGCGTTTTATAAATTACTTGGGGACCTAGGCACTTCAAAACTGCTACCCCCCTCATTTTCCAGAGCCCACCTTCCTCCTTCAGCTTTGATCTTGCCAATTTTGGTTTGGAATGTATTTTCCTTTAACTCTCTTACTCTTTTCCCGTTCTTTAATTTGCTCTTTGTAAAGTCTTTCCATTATCCATCGCTCATGAACCCGCGAGAAACAATTTCGTGATATTGTCGTAATCACACAAGCTAAATGATATTTTATAGTGATCTCTAACCTATATCATTAAATATCATCTTGATTCTCAGGCTGGAAAATAAATATGAACACATTTAAATGTGTTTGTTTCTTATTTACGAGAAAGTGATTGTTCTCAGAAAAGTTTAACTTATGTCACCACTTTCTTTAACCGCTCAAATTTGGTAAAATCATATGAAAAATTTGTTGGGTTTTCTTTAGATATGATATTTACTTTTGATATCCACATAGCGAAGGGATGGAGAACCAGTGGCACACGTGTCATTAATGGAACGCGACACATGGTCACGACAGCGGTCAAAGAGATTTGCATTTGATTTCAAAATAATGAGTTTCACTATGAAGTATTGCGAACAATCGCAAGTGATTGGTCGCGGGGAGAACAATCGGCTGTTATTGTCTTGCCTTAGTTACGTCTTGGACTACAATTGCTAATGATGCAAAGTTTGTCTACGCATAGCATACAACTGTATTTTAGTTTATTTGTGTTAGATTTATGATTTTTAACTGTTATTTAACATGGCCAGTTCACAAAAATAACAAAAAATGCAAGGTGGTATTTGTAACAGTGTTTCAAATGTGGTTAATCTAGAAATATGGTATTATTAGTAAAAGCGACAAAGAGGTGTGTGTTTCATGTTCTGGAATGTGGCATGCAGAACATCGTCTGTAGAGCGGCATTTTGAAAAAGATCACAAATCCTCTTGTTAAAAAAGTGAACCACAGTAAAAATAATTAATTGTTTAGTACCCGTTCGGCAGATGATTCGAATTAAACATGCATTCTACTCAGAGTAACATGTTACACTCCTAACATAAGTTATTTGTCATCCAATCTGCAACAACAGAAGTCACACTAATGCTTACTTTAATTTGAATTACACGTATAACTAAAACATTTACAACTATACAGTGCAAAAGGTATTTTTTAGTAGTAATTAAAGAGTTTTGTGTTTTTAATATTGTTTTATTATTTCCTAATCATTGTTTTATTATTTCCTAAGTAAAAGTTATTTGACGCACGTCTATATCTCATTAAACGCTTCTTTAGAAAAATATGGCACGTTCAGGTTCGCCATCCCTGAGATAGAGCAAGTGTGCAAAAATACAAACTCTACCGGCACGTTAATCCAGCTTACTGCTCCCTTTCCAATCAGAATTATTGAATGCATAGTTTTAGAACTAGGGTTTCTTTCCCAGGATCCCAGGAAATCATAAGATTTCTGTACTTTTTCTATTCCCGGGAATTATACCTTGTACCCGGAACTTCCCTCGAATTTCACGGCGCTTCAATTATTTATGAGGTAGCTATATTTGACTTGACTGTAGATTTCAACCTTGGACATTGTTAGCTGCCCCAACTGGGGCAATTTGCGATCTTTCACCTCAAGCTTCCTGGACAAAGAATATTATACCCCATCTGGGGGGGTGGAGTGTAAAAGGAAAAAGAAAGATTAACGCTTACTTTGGATTGGCGAGAACTTTTCCAGCTAGCCATAGGAATTAGTATCTGTCCAGATCAATTCCTGTCTATCTGTGTATAGAGCTTCCTCAACAGGAAGTATTGATTTTTTCAAGCAATCGTATTTCGTAGCCAACCTGCATCCGCCTAAAGTTTTCTTTTTGGATTTTTTTACCCACACACTTTTAGTTTTTTTTTTCTATCTTCAATTAATCCCAATTATGAACAGAATCAATAATTCATAAAGTAACTTTTTATATTCTGCATGCTTTCTCCAGTCAGACTTCAGTGACCTCTATCACTATAAAACCCTCTATTCCCACAAATAATTAAAAATATTTTGAAATAAAAATTCAATCAATGCAGACTGATTAAAAATTTTTACGAATCTATAATCATATCAATTTTGACGGGATTTATTATTCATAAGGTAGTATTTTATTTTCACCATGTTTTCTTGCGTTAGTCACCAGCGACGTCTGTCGTAAGAAAAATAAACTTTGTTTTAGAACAAAAATTGAAGTACAATAAATGTAGAAATGAAACTCAACAGCAAAAGATCAAGTATAACTTATTTATCATGTTTTCAACAAGGCTTAAGAAAAGAAAAATTACTATTGCTTAAAGCTTAATGAATATTATTCGGTAGGTTATAGAAAATCTATACAAAATTTTAATTTTTTCCTGCAAGATTTGTTTCCAAAGTTTGGAATATAATCCGAAGTAATATTATTGTTTTAACAAAGAAAAAGAAATAGAGTGTGGCTAATTTGACAACAAGAAAAAAAGTACGAGAAATAAAGGTACCCAAAAGATACAAAAATATATCATCCGACAATTTTCGTTCATGATTGAGGCATTACCTACAGCAATTATCAGATACAGAAGAAAACAGTGTCGAGCAAAACTATAAAAAAGACTTTACTGTAATGAATCCTTAGAAATACACTTCGTTTTAATGGTTTAATTAGGATCTGAGATTTTTTCTGAAAGACGTTCTCGGAATTGATCCGAATTCTTGCTTTGATTTTACCAACATATGTGAGCCAAACCGGGTTTTCTTCACAAGTAAGGAAATGCGATGTTTGTGGTCCGCACAAAATATACACTGCAGTTTAAAATTATCTTCAAAATCTTACAGAGTTTCAATGCTTCCTAAATATATAACTTCATAATAACCGAGGACCAATGGAAACGTTCCTACATTGCTCCCACTAAACTTCAATTCCCAGAAAGAGATAATATGAAATAATCATTAAAATGTAAGATGTATTTAAAAGAGATGCAGATGTCTACATTTTTTGCAATTACTATATGCATATTGCCGTACTTTTTAATTTAGACATACAATATTATATTGAAAAAGACCTTGACCTCAATCTTGCATGGAAAATATTCCTTTGCTATCGATTACTGCGATCCTGGTGGCGATGTTTGTCTTCATTGATTTCACTCACTAAATTTAAATTTTAAAACAGATTTACTCTTATAAACATATTCATCTTACAACCGGATCGAATCGAAAACACATCGTTTATTGCTTGGAAACCTATTTTATGGACGAAAAAGAGTTTAAATCATTTTGGATACATATTATTATGGATTACGAAATTTATAAATAGAAGCTTATCTGTAATATATATCAAATAATGCTCTTTTTTTGTCCATAGCTTACATATTTCGAAAAAAGAATGCGGTCTCTTTGATATTTCTGAAAATCATATGTTCTATGTTTTAGATTTTTCTAATGTAAATAAGCTTCTTGGAAAACAGTTTTATAATTAAAGTTAATGCGACAACAACACATCGTTTTAGGGAAATAAAATGAATTACTATTGAATAATGAGTAATACATCTGTATGTGCCTGCATTAAATTAACTTTTCGTTTTGAAATGAATTTTCATATTTATTTTTACCACTATTTTAAAAAAGATCTCTGTTATATATAAAGGGAACATACACAAATTCCTAGAGTCGCATAATATTTCTAATCATAATTTGTAAATAATCTGCTTCTTTCGAATTGGGAGATTTTTATCAAGTTAGCTTTATAGTAGTTTGTTGTTTTCTTATTCCATGATATATTCTTTTTCCTTTTGGTGTGAATGTAACATTTCACAGCAGAAAGTTCTTTGTCGTTGTGGACTTAATTCTTAAGTGTTCAAGGCATGTGTCATTTTGCGGGTTTTCTGGTCTAAAGGCCTTATCACACGTACACGTTTGGTGCAATATTTGTTCCAATTCGTGCAATTTTTTCTCCGTTGCCACAGCAACGGCATTGGAACAACTTTTTGCCAGTGAACTGAGAAAATTGCTTGAAATTCCTGTCAATGGGGTTCTTCGGCGCCCTACGTCATAAACAAGATGGCGGTAACGGTGATAGCTTTGTATCAAATGCATCAGATATAGCGTATAAGATTTTAATGGTGATCAATATTTTAACGGCGTATAATATTTTAAATAGAATGATGCTCCATTTCTGTTTACCCCATAAACAAAAGCGCGAGCGAAATAATATTGGATGGTCGTTTTCGAAGCAGAAAAATCAGCGAGTAATGTTTCAATGTGGAGAAAGAACGTGGCTGATGTCAGAGCATGTCGTTTTGTTTACGGTAACCTTTCCTCCTCAGATTCGGCGAAAAGTTGGGCCAAAAAAATGCACGTGTGATACAGCCTTAAGTAATGGCGGACTATCCTAATGTTACTTCCACACTGAAAACGCAAATAATTTTGGAAGTATATCGTCCAGAAAACGCTAATACACTGGTGTGCAAAAATTAAGGACGAAGTCGAAAAATTAGCATATCAGCTGAACGAAGAGGCAGAGCGGACAGAAAGACCAATCAGGAGATTAAGTGAGGTGATGTACGGTAGCACATGCGCAGATATGCAGGTAGAGGTAATGGGGGAGTGTCTGAGTATTAAGGCATGTTGTCGGTGTAAGATTAGTATTTCTGGCAAAGAGATTGCACACCGTATAGCAGTTAAAATCACACCGAGTTGCTGCCTCAGCGAGAAATGGCGAATAATCAATCTGTTAGACGACATCTGGATGCTTTTACCCGAGGTCGAATCATTGGGAAGTTGGAGGAAGGTCGCAGTCGGACAAGTGTGGCTGCAGAGTTCGGAATTGCTCACAGCATCGTTTCACGATTTTGGAGACAATTTCAAACTACAGGAACAGCTATCCGGGGGTTCAGTAGTGGTCGTCCACGAGGAACCACACCCGCAGATGACCGGTATATTGCCTTACAGGCCAGAAGAAACAGGCGGCAGACAGCAGGAGAAATCACTAGACACACGACACAGGCGACTGGACGACCGATATCGCGTTTTACCGTGGCCAGAAGACTGCACGGTGGTGGTCTGTTTGCACGACGCCCTGTACGGTGTGTACCTCTAACGCCTGCCCATCGCAGAAGGCGTTCTCTGTGGTGCCGGGAATACCGGAATTGGAGAGACAATGAATGGGGACGAGTACTCTTTACAGATGAGAGCAGATTCAGTCTGTGTAGCGATTCTCATCGCATACTCATCTGGAGAGAGCGGGGAAGCCGCAATCATCCCTCGAACATCATTGAAAGGGACAGGTATGGATGTGGCGGTGTTCTCGTTTGGGGAGGCATCATGCTTGGTAGTCGTACAGACCTTCACATCTTCGATGCAGATTCAGTCAACGGGACCCGTTATTGTAACGAGATTCTTCTTCCATATGTGCGTCTTTTTAGAGGCGCTATGGGTCCGCAGTTCCTTTTCATGGACGACAATGCACCATGTCATCGCACAGTAGCTGCCGAACAGCTCTTAAAGAGTGAGGATATTGAACGTATGGATTGGCTGGCACGATCTCCGGATCTCAATCCCATCGAGCATGTATGGGATTTTCTAGGCAGACGCTTGGCAGCTCGTACCTTACCACCAGTAACGATTCCGGAGCTTCGATTGGCGTTGCAAGACGAATGGGCAGCAATGCCTCAACAACTCATTGACACCCTCATTCTCAGCATGGGCAGACGCTGTGAAACCTGCCTAGCAGTCAGGGGAGATCATATCCCCTACTAAAGACCGGATATTTCTTGCTGGACACCCATCACAGGGATGTTTCAGCCTTCAGTCGCATTGTGCTCCATGCTACTTTTTCAATAAAGCTTCTTTTTATCCCTCTGATTTCTCTTTTAGTAAGTGTTGCTTACATTACTCATGTCCTTACGTATTGGGGATCTTATGGTATTAAATGTGTTGATTTGGAATGCTTTTGTACAAAGTTATATTGAAAAAACCGTCTCTTCCTTAATTTTTGCAGACCAGTGTATGTCCAGATGTGTATCTCTTTAAACATGACTTACTGAGCAAAGATTTTAAAAAATTCAACATGGACCTTAAAATGCCAGTGTTCGAGAAGATGGACGATTGCCAATCCCATGACGAAATATGCAATTATCTTCCCTCTTATGGAGATTCGCCAGAGAGAAAGAACTTCGACTTATACCTATATCAAAGCAGTATTAGAAATAGAAAAATCGTTCGCAATCTACGATAAAAAAGAAGAGGAGAGCAGAGAGAGCAAAAACCTAGACTGAGACCTTGCTGCAATTCATCATAGGTGAGATAGCTTTGGTTTCTTGCCCAATAGTAGACTGTCCAACTAACATCTTTAACCCTCTAAGCGTTAAGCACGTCTTTTACCGCACGACTAGAAATGGCTCCAAAACGCGCCATACGGTTTTACCTGACTTCAAGAGAGTGTTTTAAGAGGGGGTAGCCGTATTTTTCCGAAATCCTTTCTCCCCCCCCCCTTTAAAGGTTTAACATATTGAAAGATTTTTATGGAGGGTATGGACGACACAATGGACACTGACCGGAAGTTTTATGGCTAGCAGGGAATCCCCTGTTTTGACCCTGGAGCAATCGTAAAAAAGCTGGGAAGAATTTCTTTAGACCCCTTAGTGAACGAACTAAAAGTTAGTGTTTGTAAATTAGCTTGATTTGAGATATAATTGCGTTTGAAGTAAATAAATCCTTTTTGTAGTTGTCGCGATATAAATTTTTTTTTCTAATTTTGAAAGTTGCAATGCATAAATAATATATTATATAGTTCCCTTTTGATTTTATATTAGTTTAAAGTTTTAACAAGTTGAGAGGGTAATCTGCAATTTTCTATAGTTTGATTGCTTGGTTAACTCGCATTTTTTTCTTCACCTCTAAATGATCAAACGGAAATTTTTTTATAATATATATTTATCTATATAATATCTACAACTATATTTTTTATTGCTTCATTTTTCTTCTCTTAATCAATGCTTTCAGTTTTTAAAACATGATTATTTCATTATAAGGTATCAAAAAATAATAAGAAACCGAGTGCTTCAAAATTTAAAACCTTTTAAACTTTTCATGTACTAAAAATGAATAATTTTAAACTTTTGCATCAAATTATTTGTAAAAAAATTCTTACGCTTTGATAAAAATGACAACGAAAAAACTAATTCAGATCCATTAGTTTTTTTTTTTTTAATTTTAAAGAGAGGTGTTCAGGCATCTTACGTATTGTTAAGACACACCAAATTATTTTTGAATTAAAAAAAAATGCTTGAATTTCAGTTGACTTCACAGAGAACAAGAATGACGCCCCTCCCCAAATTCATATTTTTAAACTTGAATATTTGAATAAATAGTAATTAAAAATATCCGGATACACACATTTACAGTTGACATTTACGCATATAAATAAATATAAAGATCAATTTTAAATTCCTTTTTAAAAAACATCTATTTATGCAAAATTCCTCCTCTTTTTTTAAAAGCTAACTGAAGAACAAGTAACTAAAATCTGGATACTTTTTGCAATCTCAATCACACAAATCTAGGAATTTTATATTAGAATTTCATTTGAAATTTCGGAAGAAAATATTTATGTATCGCGCGTACGCAGTTATAAACTATTTACCATAAATTCTCTAACATGACTCCGAATATATTATTAAATTAAATTTTTAATGTATCGGTTCTTAAGCATTTTTAATACATTTCGTAAATTTCATACAATTCAGATAAAAACTGCATGTTAAGAGCAAAAAATATGCAGAAAAATTTGATGATTATGCAATGATTTTAAATAGAAGTGAAGCTGAGAAGCTAAAACGCCGGAACGAAAAATTCTGATTATATTTACAATAGTTTTTGAAATATTTATTTTTAAAATCAGAAAACCTGTATGTTAAGTTGTACTTAATATTAGTTAAAAAGTCAACATAATAATGTAATCGTCTGAAGACGCATTCATATACTATTAAAAAAATTATAAAGGGCATTGTTGCGAATGTTAAAAATTTCGTATAATTTTAAATTCAGACTTTAACACATTCATGTAGAAGATATAAAATGGACCTCTAAAATACATGATACAGTCTGCAATGCCTTGATCTGGACAAACCGAAAATGGTATTTTCACTTGCTAGGGTAGAGTCGGCTGTGATGCAGCCTCTCTCATTTCCCTAATTAACCAGCTGTGATGTAGCCGCTCTCTTTTCCCTAATTGCTGGGAAAAATTAGCCCGAATGGGCTCTGACCTCTGTTCTCATGACCATTCCTTAGAATCCGGGAGTGGACATATTCCCCGGTCTGTGTGGAATTTCCGTTTCCCACGCATCCTTGGCGACGGCGGGACGTTGAGGCGGCACCCGACATTTGGGTCGGGAATTTTCCCACGTTTGAGAAGCCGACAGAGAAGGGACAAAGGGAGCCGAAAAGAGGAACCGGGAGCTACCTGATCTTTAAAAGGCGCAGCGTGAGATTTTGTAGGGAGATCGGAGAGAGAACCGCGAGAGGCCTCTTGAGTGATCCAGCGTAAAACTCACGGCGTCTATAGTCGATAGCGAAGGACTCTGGCCGCTATCACCCTGCATCTTCGGTTATAGACGACAGCGAAGGAGTCTGGCCGCTATTACCCTGCATCTTCGATTATAGACGAAAGCGAAGGACTTTGGCTTCTATTACCATTACAGAGACCGATCCTAATCTCGGAACGAGTGTTCTTTCTCAGTTAAACTTTACTATTAATAAATTTTGTATTTATAAGCTGATTGAAGTCATTACAGCTTATATATATAAATATCTGGAGGCAGCGGTTGCATTTAAATGGAATAAATGCTGGAACGCACGTTTCTGAATTTCACATTGCCCCGGTTCGAAAATTGTACGGTTAGGAGAGAGAATCACAAGAAGTGACTCGCCCAGTGAGGAGAGAAATTTTCTCGAGGACTTTTGTGTGTGATAAGTCAAGTTACGGTCTGAAGACGGAATCCAGTTTTATACTAGTGAAGTGCCGCAGCTTCAACTACGAAAAGGAAAAGTTGTCAAAGGTCAAGAGGTTGAGCTTCCCATTGTCAACTACGAAAAGAAGTTCCTTAGACGACAAGTGAAGGAGTCGGCGCAGGGTCAACCACAAAAGAGAGAACCCGTCGAGAAGAAAAAAAAAGGGGTGAGTCCCTTTCTTTGAGATTATGCTCGAGGCAGTAGTTATTTATTAGTTTAGTACTGTTTGGAAATTTAGTTGAATTTTGTACTCGCGCTATTTCATTTGTTTACCAAGAGTCTAAAATAGTTGTTTGTGTGAAAATGTTTTTTAATTTATTATGTTAGTTTGGTTTTCGGGATCAGAATCGTAACAATGTGTTTTTATTTTTGTTATTGATAGTTGAGTACAGTTGTAGTTTAAAGCACAATTGTCAAGTTTACGTATTTATTTTAGACCTATTTAGTGGTGTTTTTAGGATTATACTTGTTTTGGGTATATGAGTATTTTCTTCATTTAGTGTAGTACTATTGTTTAGCATTTTGTCAATTGTGCATATTGATTTTAGACCAATTTAGTGGTGTTTTTAGGATTATACTTGTTTTGGGTATACGTGTATTTTCTTAAATTGTTGTAGTACTATTGTTTAGCATATTGTCAATTTTGCATATTGATTCTAGACTTACTTAGTGGTTTTATTAAGATTGTATTGGTTTTGATATATGTGTGTTTTCTTCATTTAGTATAGTACTCTGGTTTAGTTGGTTATAGTGTTTATTTTTCATCATGGCTTTCCTTTTAAAACTGCGAAAAGTCGACCTGTTAGATACAGCGAGGGAATTAGGGGTAGAAGCCCATGATGATCTAAGAAAGGTAGAAATCAAGGATAAAATTTTACAAAATAAGAATTATAATATGGAAACCATCAAAGCGGTGATGGAGGGAGTTTTAGAGGAAAATAAAGAAAGGGTAGTGAAAGAAAAGGAGGAAAAAGAAAGGAACGAAAGAAAGCGAGAAAAGCTAATTAGGGATCAAGAGTTTGAGGAGCGGAGAAAAATTAGGGAACATGAGCTAGAACGTTTAAGATTGTCTAATGCTACTGATGCGGTTAGTGTTTCGTCTGCCGACTTAGATGGGCCAGTGGTAAATAGACGAGTTAATTTAAAAGACTTGTTGTCTAAATTTGATGCCAAAAATGTAGATATTTTCTGTTTATTTAGATTTATTCTGTTTTTTGAAATTTTCGAGGGGCAAGCCAAAAAAGAAAAAGTAGCAGAAGATAGGTGGGTTTCACAGCTCATTCCTTTGCTTCCTGTGGAATCGACTGAATTGTTGGCAAAAGAACCACCTGAAAGAGGAGACTATTATCCTCACATTAAAAAAATTACTTTTAAATAGATTCCAGCTAACTCACGTAGCGCTTAGAGATAGATTTGAATCGCATCAGTGGAGACCAGGCACTTTATGGTCAGGCTTGGTTTTTGATTTAAGATCTTATTTGGAAAATTGGTTGGTAGGGATAGGAATAGAAGAGCTGAGTGAGTTGAAAGAATTATTAGTGACCGAGCAATTAAAAAAAAGAGCCTCCATTAAATTAGTGGATCCCTTTATCGATTCGTGGGACGCTTTTAAAAACGCTACTGATCTAGCAGAAAAGTTAGATCATTTTGAAGCGGTAAAAAAATTGCATAGGAAACAGAATACGATAAAAGCAGGGGAGCGTAAGCAATTTGAGAGGCAACCTTTCGTGAGTAATAGGGTTAATCAGATTAGCGAGAAAAGCAAACATGTTAACGTTCCAAATAAGGGATCACTTAGAAATGATGGATTTCAGGAAAATTCTCAAATTAAGGGAGATAATCAAAGAGAATGGGAAAGACCATTCGAAAGGAAAAAACCCATCATCTGTTATTTTTGCAACGAAGTTGGTCACATAAAACCCTCTTGCCCTAGGCTTACAAAAAACAATTATGAAACGGTGTCGAACTTAATTGTAAACTCCTGGAATGAGGACTATTTCGAAAAATTTAAAGTTAAATTTGAAATAAATGGCGTAGAGCGGGTGTGTCTGAGAGACTCCGGTTCCTCCATAGATTTGTGCGCACGCAGTTGGATCAACGAAAACGATTTTTTGGGAGAATATGTTTGGATCAAATCCCGTTGGATGACGTATGCCACTGCCTGCCACTCTCAAAAATAAAAATTAAAACTAAGGGAGGAGAGTATTACACGAAGGCGGCAATCAAGTTTGATAGCAGCGCGGACGAACCTTATTTGTTGGGAAATCGTACAGCGGAGCTTATTGAGTCAAGTGAGAAGGGTGTGCAAATGATAAACGCGGTTGTGACTCGAAGCGCCAGTAAAGAAATAGGTACAAATTTGCCCACGGCGAACAGCTCTCCGATAGAAAACGCAGATCAAATTCCCCCTTCCAAAGTACATGAAGAGGAAATGTTAGAAATTCCTCAGTTTGATGGGATGAAGGAAGTTTGTCTACCCAATGTAACTAGTTCCGACTTCCGGTCAGAACAAGAGAAGTGCCCGGATCTCCAGGTGTTGTGGGGAAAAGCTAGATCAGGCGTAGATCACGCATCCTTGGCGACGGCGGGACGTTGAGGCGGCACCCGACATTTGGGTCGGGAATTTTCCCACGTTTGAGAAGCCGACAGAGAAGGGACAAAGGGAGCCGAAAAGAGGAACCGGGAGCTACCTGGTCTTTAAAAGGCGCGGCGTGAGATTTTGAGGGGAGATCGGAGAGAGAACCGCGAGAGGCCTCTTGAGCGATCCAGCGGGAAACTCACGGCATCTATAGTCGATAGCGAAGGACTCTGGCTGCTATTACCCTGCATCTTCGATTATAGACGACAGCGAAGGACTTTGGCTGCTATTACCATTACAGAGACTGGTCCTAATCTCGGAATTCTTTCTCAGTTAATCTTTACTATTAATAAATTTTGTATTTATAAGCTGATTGAAGTCATTACACGGCTTAGTCAGGGCGCAGGTGGGCAAAAAGTAAGGGCCCGCGATTTTGATGGGTGCCGCTCTGGAAATTGTAGTTTTAAGGAAAAAAGTATAAAAATTACAAATACAAAAAATAAGTTCTGTAATTTTCTATACATTTTTATAACTACGAATTGTGGAATTGATTTCGAATACTTTGTTGTATTCGAAAATATATAAGGTAACCAACCACATTCACCTTTACATTTGTACTACTTTTTTGAAAAACCGTACTCCTTTTAAAACTTGTACAACTAAAATGCACCTTTTGTACTGTTAAAAAAATATATAAACTATATCGGTTAATTCTAATGTATGCAAATTCTTAAATGTTCCTATTTAAGCATTTCCGTCCAAAGAGTTTACATGAAAAAAAATTCGGACTCGCCTATTCATTAACTGTATGATTCCTGCAGTATATAAGTTTTATTTTTAACCGAATAGGATTGCATCATTTTGGGGACACGCTTAGATTAACCTTTATATGCTATCGTTTGTAAATTAAACATTTTTCTTTTAATTATGTTTATTTTTGAAGGAACTTTGATTTATTTTATTCATGAAATACAAGTTTTAAATAAATTACCTTTTCTTTTCAAACGTATTTGCTTAATAATATATATATTTCTGTATTTTATTAATTTTTTGAATTATTCAAAATTATATGTTTTTTGCTCCTCTAAAAGATTTTGGGATTTTAGAAATGGTCTTACAATACATGCACGGTGTATATATTTAAAAATGATGCAGACATTTTTTAATAACATTTATGCCTCGTTTAAAAATAAAATATTGTTTTGGGCTACAGCTTGTAAAATGTATTTAAATAAGTGGAGGAATAGCATTTTTACATAATATGAATATTTTTACTGCAGTTAAACTGATATTTACATTTCAGTTTCTTTACAATTTGAATAGATGTTGTAAGCAAATTTACGTAGAGGATATTGAATACAGCCTCCTTGTCTATTTAAAAGCGGTATTTCATTTTGATACCAGCACACACAGCACATAAGACTCCTTTACAATCCTATAATCAGCTTCGATGATATTTAAATTTTCTAATATACTCTACATGTACGAAAACTTTCTTTCAAAATCATGCATCACATATCATACTCTGTCTTCTCCACAGCAGGCATTACTTTTTTTTACTCAAAAAATTAATACAGAATATATTTCCAAATGTTAATATTTTTTTTTAATTTGGTATGAATACATTGCGGAATTGTCGGTAAGCTTTACAGAACAAAATTGTTTTAAATGTATTGTTTTGAGATACAAAATTAATTGGGAGAAGTTTTTCTCACAGTAGAATTTGTAATGACTGAATTGAGTGAAAGATGTAATTATCGATGAATTTTCCGTTTAACTCTAAAGAAACAGCAAGATAAAAAATTAAACTTGAATAGAAAATGGTTAGAAATTCTGTCACATTTTAAAGAAAAATATATCCCCATTAAAATAAAAAAATTGACTAAATGAGCTTTATACTCCGTTACAAATGCCGATATAGAGAAGGTATTTTTCTTCAGTACAAGTTATTCGAAAGAGACAACACTATGAATCAAAATTTAGACTTTTTCCGAAAAAATTTATTTAACATGAAAACATCATTTATATTATTACAATTTATATAAATTAAAAGTATTGAAATCCTTCTTTATGTTAATTTAAATTTAAAAGATAATTGAATCAAAGGAAATTGATTTTATTTCATAAATCTAATCATCGTATGTAATGATACCCCATTTATTCTCTTATTTGAAAGATAGAGAGACAGAATATATGTTTAGTTTTTTTTAAAAAAATATTAAGAAGTACTTGTTTATTTTTAGTCTCATATTCCACAACAAATACACGGTGCTTTTTCCTGGCTCAAATCGTAAGAACAAAATAATTTTTTTTTCTTAAAAAAATTTAATTTTTAAATATTTTGTTTTGCAAACAATTATTTTTCAACTTTTAACCCTTTTTTTCAAGTATTATTTTTTCACTTTTATTGAGACTTAACAGATCAGTGTACAACCAAGTGGACCCCACTTTTTTCATCCAAGATTCGCCCAAGACAACGTCACAGCTAAGAACGTGTGTTCCCCCGGTTTTAAATTAACAAAGAGGTCGAACTAAGTAATAAAATCTTCCACTGTAGACCTCCCGCGAACTTAAAAGGGGGAATTAAGGAAGTCTGTTGCCCTTTCGGAGGAAATTTCAAAAAAGAAGTAAACGCTTTTGGAATGGTTTTTCAGGAATGAGATAATCGCTGAAAGGGTTAAAAAAACAGAATGCCAAACCCCATCTCAAGTAACAAAAATAAAGTTAATGAGAACGAAATTAAAGATAACTCTAAATTCAGTAATAATAATGAAGACCCAAAAATTAAAAATAACGAAAATCCTAAAAATAAAGCTAAACACAATAAACAGGAGGAGTTGAAACTCCGTAAGAAATTCGCACGCTCTATGGAGGAAATACCTTCAGAGCAAGTTTGCACTACTAAGAGTAGCTTCTCTCTCTCTCTCTCTCTCACCGCGGCTTAAGAGAACGCGAAGAATACGGAAGATTCAAGTGATCACCCTCTTCCCCCACCACCAAAAATAAAACCTTTTATGATGCGAATTAACAAAAACTATAATTTGATCCTCCAAAAAATCAACAGAAAATATCCGGAAAGGGTAAATAAAACAGCCAGAGGCTTACAATAAAATACAACCGAATACGCATGACGATAATAAGAATATCACCAAACTATTACAAGTAAAGAAAGCGCAATTTTATATTGTCGTGCCGATAGCCAATAGACCTATTAGGGTCGTAATTAAAGGGATGTCGACAAATAACTATGCCCCTGACATCGAGTTTGACTTTTATGTACAGGGGATTAACGTTGAGAAAATCGCGCAATATCGCAAATTCTCAAACAAAGCCCTCTTCCTGTTCTTCATGGTTGAAGTCAAACGATTCTGAGATCGCACGAAAAATGTTTAAAGTAAAACATGTATGTTATGTAACTGTTTCGATCGACCCGTTTCGCAAGAAACCTGGCGTCACCCAGTGCCTTAACTGCAATTTTTTCAATCACACATCTAAACATTGCAGGATGATACCTAGGTGTGTAATGTACGGCAAAAACCCCCGCATCTCGGATTGCCCCACTAAAGGAAAAAATTAAACTCCCGCACTGCATAAATTGCGATGAAGACGGGCATGTTGCATCTCATCGTAAATGCAGTGAATTCCTGAAACTAAGAAAAGGAGAAAAACTAAATGATAAAGATAAGAAAAACACCCATTACTCGACTTGTTACGGCTAACGTTAGCTATGAGTGCGTTTGTCGTAACTAAATGTAAACAACCAGAGGCCACCACCAGAAGAGATCGCTGCATCTTCCGTCACTACTTTCACCCAAAATAAAGTGACTCCCCTTTCCTCAGTTCCAAATATTAGTTTCGGAAACTTTGCAACATACATCACAGATTTTCAGAACATAACCTCCAAATTCCCGAAAATTTTCCAGGCTTTGGAGAATATGTTCAAAACCACACCTTCTTACTAACCAATCACGCGATCATGTAACCAAGTTAATTCTAATTAAGTGTTCTTGCATACCCCATATCCAAAATTTAAAAGATCACAGCAAAATCCTTCCTTTAATTAATGCCACTTTCAAAATTTACAATTCACATCTCAAAAATCACTTTTCAAACATCAAATTAGATGCAATCAATCAGAGAGCTTCAAAACCCTTACGAACTTTGGAACCTCTCTCACCCGATCAAGGCGACGGTACCCCTCTCGAGACCGAAGCAACCACCACTATCATGAATAGTTGTCATCCCATTGGTCGAGCAGTTTAACCTCCCGAGATTCTCATTGGCCGACGGAAAATCATGCAAATACTTAAGCATTCTGATCACATTTTCTTACAGACTCTTCGTTGAAAGCCCTTTCCTCCCCAGTCATTTCCTATGACTGACTTTTTTCGAAGAGATTGTTTTCGAAGTGTTTTTTCTGCTCTAGCTACTTAGCTTTGATACTATTGTTATCACCCGACTAAACCAGTTCTTAGCTGCCTGCAAGGATGCATCGACAGAGACTACCACCCGCGGATTTTCGCCCAGTGGATCTTCACTGCTGCCTGTTTCTACCCTGGATGGGGCCAGTTCCCCCCTCAGCCCGTCTACCGACATGAGCTCGTCGTCGGATTAGGAAGAAAGCATGGAGGCTCGTATTCCGGCTCCCTCCCCCCTCCCCCCCGACTTGATGAAATCAAGAGAAACTTCTCCAAAGTGCATAATGCTCCAGAATGTATGGACTTCTGTGTGATACTAGAGAACATCATTCAGGAAATTGATACATACGACTTTAATACTTCCACCGAGAAGAACCAGTACAGCTTCACCACCTACACGATGCAAGATTAAGCCCGTTCGTTCTACGTCTCCCTCAAGAAGGCGGAAATGGAAGCGGAACGAGAATCATATGATGAATCTCCTCAAACAGTGGGGAATTCTCACGGACAAGGAGCGTGCCGAATTTGTTGCAGTGCCGAACAAAAAACAAAAAAACAAACCTCTCTCGCCTTCAAAGGATATTTCGTCTGCAAAAAAAACTAAGGACAGATTGGGACAATCAATACCATGTCCTTACAGTGGATGACCCGCCTGAGGTTCAACAAGGCAATACAGCAGATGATCAAATGGAAATCCCTAGTAGAAGCTCGACTCCGGTGCAGAAAGTGCGACCCCCCATCACCATATACAACGTCGCCCAACCGGCCCAGCTGCTCAAAAAAATCCAGAAGCTGACCAAGCAAAAGATAACGGCCCGATCAATAGGTAAGAGCATGAAGCTCTACCCGGAAACTCCTGCAGCCTACTACCAGATCAGGGCGCTCATAGAGGAAGAAAAATCGGAGGCCTTTACTTTCCAGTTCCCAGCCGAACAGGAGTACAAAGTGGTTATTAGAGGAATGCCAGCTGATATGCCAGTCAAAGAAATTGTTGAAAACTTAGAAGAATTAGGCATTCACCCTAAGGAATGCAAAGTCCTGGTTAACAGAAAAACCATTCCAGCCAATGCCTATATTCGCGGTTTTCCTGGAAAAGAATGCAGATAATAAGAACATCTACAATTTGATAGAACTCTGCAGTATGAAGATAGTTGTAGAAACAATGAGAAGAAAATTTGGCCCGGCACAATGCTACCACTGCCAAGGATTTTTTCACAATTCCAAATACTGCTCAAGAAATCCCAAGTGTGTAAAATGTGGAAAACCCCACTTGACCCGAGACTGCACGAAGACGAAAGGAGAGGAGCCAACATGCTGCCACTGTCAGGGCAAACACCCGGCCAACTATATAGGTTGCTCTCGAAATCCACTAAACAAGCCCCCACCTCCACCAAAGGTCAACTATTGGGAGGAAAGAGCAAGGAAGAAAGAAATGCAGGAAGCTGCAAAAGCTAGAGCCAACCTCCTGATCCAAACAAACAACCAAGCTGAAGCGACGACCTCGTCTACCCAAAGACAGACAACACCTTCGGCATACAAGACCCCAGCGACGTCCTCGTCCCACCAAACGCAGGTGACACCCTCGTGAATTCAACCCCAGACAAACCTTCCGTCATCGCAAGAAAGAAACCAGACTCAAGAGACGTCCTCTTCCCAGCAGATCGCTCACTCATCACGCACTAAACCAGCCAAGACTATCATACCCAACCAGGACCCTCCCTCTCTAATGGACACTTTATCGCAAGTAATTGACCCAGAGGTTCAAGAAATGGTAGAAGTGGTCCAGAAATTCGTAGCCATATCCAAATCCAATAAACCTAGAGCACAAAAGGCCATGGAAATCTTCTCCTTACTAAGAATCAAATTTTAACCTTCACGCCTGTAAACAGCAATAGACCCCTCAAGATAGTTTCATGGAATGCAGACGGGATACGTACAAAAATCCAAGAATTTGAAGATTTCCTAGACAGACACGACCCCAGTCATAACTCTTCAAGAGACCTTCTTACAACCCTGCCATAGCCTAAATTTTCCCAATTACATCACTTACAGGAGAGATAGAGGAACACACAGAGGAGGAGGCACAGCGATTTTAATCAAGAGCTCAATAGCCCACCACAGTATAGAACTGCAAACTAACACCGTTGAAAACACCACGATAGTAATTGAAAGAAACCAGAAACTAACCATCAGCAGTATTTACAGACCACCAAGATCCCCATCCCAAGCCCTGATACCGGATTTTCTGAGAATATTGAGAAACAGAACAAAGTGCCTCATCATCGGGGACTTTAAAGCCAAGCATAGGACGTGGAAACCCCACAGTGCAAGCAACCGTTGCGGACAAATTCTTCATAAATTCATCAGGGACTGCGGCTTCGTGTTGTCCTTCCCCTCGGAACCCACTATAATACCGTACCGAGCAAACCAAACACCCTCTACACTGGACATTGGAATCTCCTGTGGCCTTGATAACATCCTCGTCCAAACACATGTGGAGCTAACCAGTGATCACAATCCGGTCCAGTTTGTAGTACCGGGAGCCAACAATATGCCATACGCTCAAAACTGTACCATATTTGCAAATTGGAGGCTTTTCCAAGAATTAGTCACCACCTCTGTTCCAGGAAGTCCGGAAATAAACTCCACAAGTAAAATAGATAATAGAATCGGGCAGCTAACCAATAATATCCACTGTGCCATCAATCAAAGCAGCAAGTTAAAAGTTATTAAGCACGATATTCTCTTCATCCCCCAAGCTCAAAGGAGGAAAATAACAGAAAAAAATAGACTCAGGAAATTATGGCAAACCACCCACTACCCTCCCGTCAAACAAGAAGTCAACAGGCTACAGAGACAGATAAAGCGGGACCTAACTGCACTTAAGAGGCAAATTTGGGATGATATCCAAGAAGATGCAAACCATAACTCTGACGACCTGCATAAAATCATCAGGAAAAAAAGATCTCAAGTCACATATCCTCCGCTCCTTGGTTACAGAGGCCTAGTTCACGACACACTGGATAAGGCGAATTTATTTGCTGATACATTTGAGGAGTCTTTTAAAGAAAATCCAGAGCCCTATGATGACGATCAAATAGAAGAGGTAGAGAGGGAAGTGCACAGGTACCTGAGCAACATCATCCTCCAAGTACCACCCCTCACTTAACCTGGGGAAGTCTGCGAAATCATCCAGAGCCTGGAGAATGGAAAAGCACCAGGAGCGGACCAGATCAAAAACGTGGCCTTGAAGTCCCTGCCAATAAATGCTATAACGTTCCTAACCAAGATATTCAATAAATGCTTGATGGAAGGATACTTCCCAAAAGCCTGGAAACATGTAATAATCACCCTTCTACCAAAACCAGGAAAAAATCCCAAGCTACCAATTAATTGTAGACTCATCAGCTTGCTGTCTACAACTGGTAAAATCTTTGAAAAAATCATCCTCAACAGAATAAAACAGCACACCGAAAATAACAGCATAATCCCAGACTTCCAGCATGGCTTCAGGAAAGATACTTCCACCAATCACCAACTTCTCAGACTGACAAACCTAGTGACCAATGGCTTCAACAACAGAGAAACTACCGGGAGTGTCTTCCTCGACGTAGAGAAAGCATTTGATAGAGTCTGGCATGACGGTCTCATCTTTAAGATGATTAAACTTGAATTCCCGCCCTACATCATCAAACTCATCAACAATTATCTCAGCGATCGCTATTTTCAAGTGAAAATTTGATCAACATCCTGAAAAACTGGCCACATTGAAGCAGGAACGCCCCAGGGATCCATTCTAAGTCAGATGCTGTATAGAATTTTTACCCACGACTTCCCCACCTCACCAACGGTCGACGTTTGCCTTTTTGCCGACGACGCAGCGGTGATCACTCAAGCCTGCAGTCCGGATATCGTTAGGATAAAACTACAAAAATACCTCAGAAAACTACAAGCCTGGCTCAGAAAATGGCGCATCAAGATCAATGTAACTAAAAGTCAAGCTCTCATTTTTAAGAAAAGAAGATACTACAATAATATTCAACAGCTTAAATTAGTTAGAAGCCAAATCCCATGGGTCAATGAAGTTGAATATCTTGGAGTAACAATAGACTCAAAACTCACATCTAAAAGTCATTTAAAAAAATAACCTGCAAATTCAAGAGAAGACTCGGCATGCTCATCCCTCTCCTCAACAGAAAATCGACATTATCTATCAACAGCAAAAGATTAATCTACCTGCAATATCTATTACCCATACTCACATACGCTTGCCAAATATGGGGCTGTACAGCCGCACTCCATATCAATAAACTCCAAATCCTACAGAACCAGGCACTTAGACTGATGTTAAACTACCCAAGATATCTTAGAAGAAAATACCTGCATACAGACTCAGGTGTTGAGCCGCTAAATGAAAGAATCAACTCCCTATCAAGTGCATTCCATAGCCAGGTGATAGCGCACCAAAACCCGCTCATTGCACTGCAACCCTCCGCAATTACAATCGGAAGATACAAGCAATCGTTTCAGTCAGCCATGCTCCCAAGCTTCTTTTGATGAGAAAACCCCTCCAACCCAATGGAAGAAAATCAACTCTTCGCTGCTAATCAGCTGTTCTGATTTATTACAGGCTCCCCCCAGAGGGAAAGAAAAACGCGTTTCCACCAGCTCGAGGAAAACCGGCTATGTCACTACGTGGAGATAAAAAGCTGCTCCTATCCCCTCCCCCCTCTCTTGCCTCTGCCGGATGCGGTTATGCACTGAGACCTCTCGCTCTCCTTCATGATTACTTATACAGAGAAAAGCACCTTTTTTGGTGCTGGTGCTCTACTAAAGAATATTTTACCCGGCACCTACTCCGACTAGACGGGTCTTCCCGCTAGCCGCTCTCATTAAAAAAATGATTAAATCCACACGCAGTGAGTGAGTGAGTGAATATTAACGTCGCACTTATTAGCAACACGAGGGCTTTTGGCGACGGTCCGCGTAATTTTGAACCACGGTCAAGTGACGCGGACGACACCTGAGCTGGCACCCCCCTCTCCTAACTACCACACCACACCAACGGGAGGACGTTTGAGCTCTCGACAGATTTAACGTGCATCGTTCCCCTACACGGCGGATCTTTAGTGGTACTAGGATCGAACCCATGACATGCTAGCCATGATCCGATGCCTAGACCACTCGGCCACCGCGGCCGCCTAAATCCACACGCAAGAGCACTCGGCTCCCCGATGCGCACAGTGCAAGAATAAACTAAACACTCAAAATGCTACCTTTAATTAAAATTTTCGTTCCACACCCATTTCTTTTCAACATCCATATTATCAATTTCTAACTAACTAATAAAAAAAATCCTCACGATATTATTTTGCAGTACTGGGCTAAGGTAAAGCCAATTAAAGCTACACCCAATCTTCACGATAGGAGGTAAAGTTTCCACAAGGAAATAGGCACTCCGTTAACCACTCTACATATATAAATTGAAAAATATAAAAATATATATGTAGAATTTCATTTTTTCCTAAGTTTTTGTTTTTCCAAAGTTTGGAAAATTTTCCGAACTATTATTATTGTTTTATCAAGGAAAAATAGGATTGAGGGGTCCTTTGACAAACAGAAAGAAAGTACGAGTTATTAAGGTACACACACACAGGTGGTAGAAAAATATTTCATTGGACTATTTTCGTGTATGTTTGGTGCTTTGTGTATAGCAACTATTAACTACCGTGGGAAACAGCATTGAAAAAAAAGTTATAAAAAGACTTTCCTGTAATGAATCCTTAAAAATACAATTCCTTTCAATGGTTGACTTGTGATATTCAGATATTACTAAGATTTTTTCTGAAAGAAATTTTTCAAAATTAATTGGAATCCTTGCATCGATTTTATCCATTTATGATCTAAACCTTTTTTTTCCCTATTGGAGGAAATATGGTTTTTGTGGTCGGCTCAAAATATACAATGCAGTTGAATTTTAGATTGCAAAGTTTTAAAGAATTTCAATGCTTCGTTTGTGTATAACGATATAAATTCTCAATATTGTAGGATCAATCAATATGTCCGTAACATTAAAACCTCAAAATTTCAATACCAAGAGACAGAAAAAAATGATAATCATTAAAATTTGGAATGTATGTTTACGCATGCACTAGACACAGAAACTCACAACACAAGCAAGTAGACTGTAAAACACACACACTGAATTTTATTTACAAAACATGCACTATATAAAGGAACATGTACGCCACCTATCGATGACATCATCAAAAGAAAGGCGGGGCGTTAACATTCTCCCCCTGTCGCCATGGTTACATGCAACAAATTTCACAATACATTTAAACGAACTATAAATTAAAATGCATCAATATCAATTTACACACAGAATAAAACTATACATTCGCTAAAATCTCTACTAATATAAATTCACAGAAACTCATGAAAAATACAATCTTAAGTTGGCACAGGTAGTAAACACACTCGAGAAATAGCTCGCTTATATACTTCTTTTTCAGTCTTTACCTTCAACCCTCGAACTAAATTATCATCACCTTTATAAAGCTCTAAAATCCTACCCAATGGCCGTTTAAATGGAGGCATATTGTCCTCAATGAGAACTACCATATCTCCTATCCTAACATTTTCTTTTAGAAATTGCCACTTATTGCGTTGTTGGAGTTCGTTCAAATAACCTCGATGCCATTTACTCCAAATAAGCTGCACAAATCTCGTAACTCGTTGCCATCTTTTTAGGATATTCTCATTTAGATCAACTAAGTTAGGCTCACTGATTGAATTAATAGGTCTACCTATTAAAAAGTGCGCAGGTGTTAAAGCATTTAAGTCATCAATATTAGTTGATAAGGGACATAAAGGTCTAGAATTCAAGATTCCCTCTATTTGGATGCACACACGGTCAAGAATTCCTCATAGGTTGAGTTAGACTTTCCTACTACTCTCTTAAGGTGGTATTTAACCGATTTTACAGCAGCCTCCCACAAACCACCAAAGGAAGGTGCTCTTGGAGGAATGAATTTCCAGTCAATTCCCTCACTCGATAAGAAATCAGCAAGATTCTCATCAGGCGGTTTAACTAGTGTTAGAAGTCTCTTAATTTCTTGATTTGCTCCCACAAAGGTTGAGCCATTATCGGAATACAACTTTGCACATTTACCTCTACGGCTAAAGAATCGCTTTAACGTCGCAATAAAGGCGTCAGATGTGAGATCTGTTACAATTTCAATGTGAATTGATTTAGAGGCAAAACATACAAATATGCAAATATACATTTTATGCAATACGCCTTTTCTCTGATTGCGATATGTAATCCTAAATGGGCCACAAAAATCTACACCGGAGCAATTAAAGGGATAATCTGGAACTACTCTGTCTCGGGGTAAATTACCCATTAATTGAGTTGTAGCTATTGGTTTGGCTCTGAAACAAACGACACACTCGTGCATTATTTTCCTACACAAGGACCTACCATGTAGGGGCCAGTACTTCTGTCTTACACAGTGTAGAAGGGAGGATGCCCCAAGATGAAGATTTTTCTTATGGAAATACATAATAATTATATTCGTCAATTTATGATTACTGGGCAAGATTGCTGGATATTTGGCAACATAAGGCAAATCTGAATTTCCGAGGCATCCACCTACTCTCAATATACCATCCCTGTCTAGGAAAGGATTTAAATTTTTGATTTTACTATTTGGTAAGATAATCTTATGGTCATGGAGGTTTCGAATCTCAGCTGAAAAAATCTCTCTTTGAGCCATTTGGATCAATTTAGTTTCAGCCAGGTCTAACTCCGAGGCACCTAGAGAACCAGACAGTATCACAGATTGTTTCAAATTATTTAGAAATCTTAACACATTGCTAAAAGTGCGAAGAATTTTTACATAATTATTACTCATACACAAGATATCAGATAAAAAAGACTGCTTAAAATTTGCGAACACATTCACGCTATATAAAGAAACTTCAGACTTCACTGCCTTGAATTCAGTGGAGTACTCAAACTCGTTCAGGAGATCAGATCTTGGCTGTACACTGAATAACTTACCCTGTTCAAGAAACGGTGGGCCTCTCCACCACAATTATGATTCTGGAAGATCGTTAGGCCGTAGTCCACGCGAAACAAGATCAGCAGGATTTAGATTTGATGGTACGTGAATCCAATTACACTTTTCCGTCAATCTTTGAATCTTTGATTCTCGATTAGCTATAAAGGTCTTGAGTTGATTTGCAGGAGCTCTTAACCACGCTAAGGCAATCGTTGAATCCGTATGAAGCACAATATCACTAATCTCCAATTTTATACAGGAACGTATTTTCTGCACAAGCTGAGCGAGAAGAACACAGGCACAGAGCTCCAGTCGAGGTACTGAAATAACGCGAATAGGTACAACACGCGACTTGCTTGCCAGAATAGTCACCTTTGCACGATCAGTCTGATAGAAACACTGCCAGTAAACGACAGCTCCGTAAGCCACTTCAGACGAATCTGCAAAACCCTGAAGTACGACTCTTAACCATGTATCGGTTAGAATAAATCTATTTATTTTCACCGTTTCAATACACTTAAAGGTGGTCATAAACTCCTTCCATTCTTTGGCAATTTGATCTGGTAGCACATCATCCCAATCCAGTTTTTGCTGCCATAGTCTCTGTAAAAAGACCTTTGCTGTAGTTAACACTGGACCCAAGAAACCCAGAGGGCCATAAAGCTATTACACTCAGTACTTCACGCTTAGTAAACGATGATTTATTCAAAATTTAGACTTTAAACACAAAACAATCTTGTAACGGCTTCCAACTGATGCCTAACGTTCACACAGATAAGTCTGTCTCTGCTGAGAAGGAGTGCTCAACGTTGGACGACGATGAGCTATTCAACAACTCAGGAGAGTTAGAAGACCACTTGTGAAGTACCATTCCGCAAGATTGCAGGGCATCTTGTAGTTCTGACTGTAGCCGACGGGCAGTCTCTATATCAGGCGCTCCACTAACGATATCGTCCATATAGGTATCGTTCAGCAATGCTTATGAGGCGAAAGGAAATCTCGTTTTTTCATCTTGAGCCAACTGCTGCAGGGACCTTATAGCAAGAAAAGGAGCATTGGACATTCCATAAGTTAAAGTTTCCAAACGATAAGTTAGGATCTCTTCCTCAGGTCCAACCTTCCACAGGATACGCTGAAGGTCTCTCTGACTCGCTTCTACAAGAATCTGCCTATACATCTTTTGTATATCTGTATTGAAGGCAAACCTGTGTCTCCAAAATCGAGTTATAGTCTCAAAGACATCTTCCACCACGTCTCCTTTCATTAGTATATCATTTAGACTTAGGCCTTTTGTAGTAGGGGATGAAGCATTGAATACAACTCTCAGTTTTGTAGTCAGTTTATCAGGCCGAAAAATACCATGGTGGAGTATATAGTATTGTATGGGCGGTTCATTTGACTCAACAACCCTTTCCATATGACCCAACTCCTCATACTCACTCAAAAAATCCGTATACAAAGTCAAATACTCTCAATCCCTAGACAAACGCTTCCACAACGAATTAAGTTGTCTCGCAGCTTTATCTTTGGAATTTCCTAAACACGACGGATCCTTACTCAACGCCATTGATACTACATATCTACATCTCTATTTCTCTCATGGGTATTCGCAAAATGTTCCTCACATAAAGAAGCCTCCCTGTTTTCCTTACACTCTACTTCAACGCTTTCGATTTCCTAAAATTTTTTCAACGTTTTGTTTAAGTTATCGTCGAGAACCAACCCACAATGAACACAATCCTCCACCACCTGATCTACAATTCCACTAACAACGTAACCAAAGACAGTATTTTGCAACAGCAATTGCGAGTTTTCAACATATATCTTTCCCTGTTTCAACAGCTCATAAAAGACCTCCGCTCCAATCAACTTATCGATTTAGTCAGGAACACTGAACCCGAACAAACTAAAGACACATGCTCCGAAATATTAACATCCACACTGACCACTTTATTTGGAATAAGATCGGCAATTTTATTGACCCACCAGCATCAATAACTCCTCAAAGCTTTTATCTCTGTTTGCCACCGAAGTCCTTACACAATTCTTCACCACCATACTAGCATCATTAATGCATGAAACCACGGTATTTATTTTCTCCAAATTAAAATGCAACCTCTCTGCGCACGATCTAGTACACAAACAAGATTGAGAACCACTATCAAGAAGACATCTCACCTCAACCCATTGCGAGAATTTGTTTTTAACAAATGCACGAATAGTGCTTAAAAGAACAATTTTTGCCTTTCCCTTCACAAGGCTAGTCGCTACCAATTGGGATTGCGAAACCGCTTACGGAGTTTCCACGATTTGTTTTAGAATAAAAACAGGTGCATCGAATTTCAACTGAGACCGGGGATAGCTAGTTTTCACGCGGGAAGTGAATCAAACTATGATGAGGCTTCGAGCAAAAACAATTTTTAACTGACCGACATTCACTCAATTTATGAGGCATAAAACAACGAAAACAAAGATTATTTCGCTTGATCACCTCCGCTCTTTCCCAGACTGAAAGTCGCCTAAATTGTGGACATTTAAGAAAGAGAATGTGATAATCGCTTACAAAGAACATAAGTTACATTATTAATTTCCGACAAGAAAACCTTGGATACATTTGTATTTGTTTTCCAATTTGGTGTTCTTTGCCATTTATTTCCTACCACTCGTTTTGATTCACCCACGGCATTTCTATTCACTAATTCATTCGAATTCCGACCTCTAGATGATAAATAAATGTCACACTCTCGTCCAAGCTGCTTAGGTTTGAAAAAGCCTTCACCCTGTTTAATTCCAATATGCGTCTTTAATTCATGATCTAAAGTCTCAAAAAGTCTATCCGAAACTATAAGATCACGCAGAGATTTAAAATCAGTTACTTTGCGCAATTGACAATAATAGTCGAAGGCAGCACACAAACGAGAAGCAAATTGAACATAATTTTCCGATGGTTGTTTTTGAGCTCTTTTAAAATTATTAAGACACTCTTGTGGTGTGGGCTGAAATTCCCATAATATTAATTCTTTTATCTATATATATAAAGAAGAAAAGCGACTCACTGACTGACTGACTGACTAATCACGAAATCTCTGGAACTATTCAACCTAAAGACTTGAAATTTGGTAGATATGTTCCTTTGATAGAGTAGACATCAGCTAAGAAAGGATTTTCCGAAATTCGAAACGCAAGGGGCGTTACGGGGCTTTAATAATAATTGTTTCCATGTTTAAACTACTTGATGTACAATCTTGAAATTGGGTAAGCGGATTCCTTTCAAGAGTAGAGATCCGCTACAAAATGAGTTTGCTGAAAATCAACCCCCAAGTGTCGTTGCAGGGGCTTAGGGGGCGTTATAGATAATTATTTCCGTTTTTAAACTATTTGACGCACAGTCTTTAAATTTGATATATAGATTCCTTTCGTACAATAATGATCAGTTACAAAACGGGTTTTGTGAAAACAGACTTCTAAGTGGCGTTGCGGGGGATTAAGGGGCGTAATAGATAAATATATCCGTTTTTAAACTACTTCACCTACCTGCTTGAAAATTGGTAGGTAAGTTTCTTTCCTGGAGTAAATATCCGCTACAAAATGGGTTTGGGGAAAATTGACCCCCAAGGGGTGTTGCGGGGGCGGGGGGTTTAAGGGGCGTTATAAATTCCTATTTTTAAGTTATTAGACGTACAGTCTTGAAACTTAGTAAGCAGATTCCTCTCATAGGGTAGAGATACGCTAAAAATGGGTTTCGTGAAAATATCCCCCAAGTGGCGTTGAGGGGACTTAAGGGGCGTTATAGATAATTATTTCCATTTTTAAACTATTAGACGCACAGTCTTTATATTTGATAAAGAGATTTCTTTCATAGAGTAGAGATCAGCTATAAGAAGGTTTTGTGAAAATAGATCTCTAAGTGGCGTTGCAGGGGAATAAGTGGCGTAAGAGATAAATAATTTCATTTTTAAACTATTTGACCTACCTGCTTGAAAATTGGTAGGAATGTTTCTTTCATGGAGTAAATATCCACTACAAAACAGGTTTGGAGAAAATTGACCCCCAAGGGGTGTTGCGGGGAGTTAAGGGCAGATATAAATAATTATTTCTTTTTTTAAACTATTAGACTCACAGTCTTGATATTTGGTTAGCAGATTCCTCTCATAGGATAAAAATACACTGCAAAATGTGTTTTGTGAAAATCGACCCCTAGGGGGTGTTGCGGGGGTTCAAGGGGCGTTATTGATAATTTTTTTGCATTTTTAATTAATTGGACGCACAGTCTTCAAATTTTGCTAAGCAGATTCCTTTCATTAGAGTGCAATTCCCCTACAAAATGGGTTTTGTGAAAACAGACCCAGAAGTGGCGTTGCGGGGGCTAAGGTGGCGTTATAGACAATTATCCCCATTTTTAAACTGTTAGACGTACAGTCTTGAAATTTGATAAGCAGATTCCTTTCGTAAGGTAGAGAACCACTACAAAATGGGTTTCGCGAATATCAACTACCAAGTTTAATTTCGGGAGATTAAGAGGCGTAATCGATAAATATTTCCATTTTTAAACTATTTGATCATCCTGCTTGAAAATTGGTAGGCATGTTCCTTTCATGGAATAGAGTTCCTCTAACAAAGAGTAAATTGAAAATTGACCCCCAAAGATGTTTGCGAGGGGTCACGAGGAGTTACAGAAAAAAATTCCTGTTTTTAATTGTTAGACCCATATACTTGAAATTTGTTAAGCATGTTTCTTTTGTTGAATAGGGATCCACTAAGAATAAATTTTAAGCAAATCAAGTTCTGGGGGTTTGCAGGGGGTTACTGGGACGTATTGACAAAAAAAATCACTTTTTTCGAGCTACAAGGACTATAATAATGAAATTTGGTTTGCATTTTTCTTTTGTTGAATTAAAATCCGCTAAGAGCAGTAATTTTGGAAAACGGCTCTCAACGAGATTACGGGGATATTTATAGTAAAACTTTTGCTTTTTTCTGTTAGATTTAGACTTGAAATTTGGCTTGCATGTTCAATTTTCGGAGTAGAGATCCACCGAAAATTGGTTTTTCGGGAATCCACTTAGTTTTTGAGTTACGAAAGAGCAAACATCATTCTATGCTTCAATTTTAGAGATTTTTAGAAAATACAAATTAGATGAGTTCTGCCCCTTTTTTTTATCAACAGGTGACAGTTACAGGTATAAGTATATTTTTCAATTCAATCGAATTCTTAATGCTAGGACTTAGATATCAATAATTTATACATATATATAAGCAGTAAAAATTTATAAAACATCATGAAATACCCAGCGAAGCGGGCGGGTAACAGCTAGTTTTTTTATAATCGCTCAAGTCCTCCTGATCAACATAAGTAAGAAAGTTATTTACTTTTTCTCCTAGAATATTTAACAGAATCTCGGATTTAAATTCATTAGGTACAGATTTATTTTCGAAGGCCCTTTCCAAAGAATGAAAAAACAAGTTATATATACGATTCCGATTTAACGGGGACAGGAATTGTCAAAACTTTCACACTTCGAATTAGACATTCTAAGTTATCGGTTAGGGAACTCGATTCTTTTGTTTCAGAAACTTGGGATATATCGGCTAAACCCTTCTTTGCATTTATAAGCTCTAGCTCTTTTTCAAATTGGGATAATTTTAATTTCTGCAATTCTATTTCCTCCAAATTCAACCGAAAGAATAAACAAACGGTGTGGTTTAGCAAACTCCTTCATATTCCAAAATGGCCACGAGATAGAGCTGTGGCCGATTTTCGAATCGGCACTGGCCACGACTGCCTATCTAACCATCTAAACATGATAGGCATTGCTCAGAGTCCACTTTGGAAACTGTGGGACTCCAATGAAGAAATGGACGCCATTCATTTGGCACGCTGCCGTGCACTCAGCTCTGGATCCATGTGGAGCAGATATTGGGAGGCCAGACACAAAATGTATGATTTATAGACTATACTGTGAACTTGTGTTTCTTTTCTTATTTTTTCTTTCCTTATTTTTTGTGTTGTCCTTTGTTTGTTTTTTGTCAATATTCTCTGCTTCTCATTTTGTTTGCAGTTGTCTTGTAATCCGCCATTGGAAATAAAAAAAAATTTCATCCCTCTTTTCTTCTTGAATATTTGACATGAGTTCACGTACAAAGTCAATATCGTCCCTATACAAATTACTTGATTCAATTAGGTTTTTCAGTTGAATCACCTTAGCCTCAGCAGGAATCCCCAGACCCATTTCCCCCGCCAACCTTATGAGCTCAGTCTTCTTATAGTTTAATTTAAAAGCCATTACTATTCACAAAAATCAAACTACACCAAAACAGCTAAACAGAAAACCCAACTTCACATTCAAATTTCGAACCCAAGTAAACCAAAATCACTGACAAACGCAACCATTAAACAAGGAATAATTCAGACAGACAACACAATACACTGCAATATTAATAACAACAAATTCACACTAAAACTCTACACATAAACCAATTAATGACAAGTAAAACCTGCGACAACACAACACGAATAATTAACAAACATGAATCCGCCCACACTAATAAACGCAATTCTCACATTACCCCAAATCTTTCATACTCGAATTCAACACACTTAAATCCACAGGTCACCGACCTTTTCTCCAATCGGTCGGACCATATGTTTACGCACGCACTAGACACAGAAACTCACAACACACAAGCAAGTAGACTGTAAAACACCCACACTGAATTTTCAAAACATGCACTATATAAAGGAACGGGCACGCCACCTATCGATGACATCACGAAAAGAAAGGCGGGGCGTTAACAATGTATTTAAAGAGGTCTGCATTTTTTGCGTTTACTTGTATTGGCGGCAGTGTTTGACTTCATTGATTTTTAAATTCTTATTTTGCTTACTAAATTTAAATTTTAAAACATGCTGATACATTTCAACTGGAAAAGACCTTGTGTATTGCTCGGAAACCTAATTTACGGATCAAAGAGAATTTAATTCATTTTGAGGTACATATTACTGCGGGTTAAGAGTTTATAAAATAAAAGCTTTTCTGTAATGTTTATCAAAGAATGGTTTTTTTTGTGAATAACTTAGATATTTCACAAAAAGAACGAAATTGGTTTGATATTTCTGTATATAGTATTCTCTTTTCCATATTTCTGCTTCTTATGAAAAAATTTTTGCTCATTATAATAATTCATAAAAATATATTTCGAGATCACAACAGTAACATCTTCGTGTGTTGCATTAAATAAATGCTTCATTTCGAAATAAATATTAATATTTAAGTATACCACTTTCTTAAGAAATTACTTTTTGTTATATTTTTGCAACTTTTTTAAATGATTAGGAAGCATTATAGTAGTTTCAAAAAACTACTTCAATTGAAGTGGTAAGGTTTGTTTTCGAATCTGAGAGGCAGAACGGAGCTAGCGTCTGGACGGTGCGGGTCATCTGAGCTGCTCGGTTCTTTCACCCTTTTATTCTCCAAGTCGACTGCGTTCCGGTTCGCCGGACAAGTAAGCGGTTTGACACAGAACTCTTGAGCATTCATTTTTTTCTCACAATGTTTACACCTTGTATATATTTTACCTAAATTTTTTTACATTTAAATTTATCTCATCTTAATGTAAATTTTTTAGCTTGTCCTATTGTAATAAAGTATATTCACACCTTTAATGCAACAAAGGGCTAAGGTAAAGCTGTACCCATGTAACCCCCATTTTCTCATGATTGGAGCTTAAGCTTCCCTGCGGGAAGCAGGTACTCCGACAAGTATTCAACTTATAATGGATGAACATATCAAATGTTTCAAGAAAACTATTTCACTTCAGTGGGAAAATTTGCTTTCAGAATTGGTCAAGTCGTCACCCGTTTGTTTTCAAATCTGAGGGAATCCTGCATGTGAGCGGAAGATCGACTATTACGACGGCCTTGAAACAAAGTTCCAGGCATAATTCAGCTGGTTTTAAAGACAAAAGTTATGGCGGAATATCCTGAGATTTCTTAAACAACACTTAAATCTTTATTGCCATTTCCGGCAACCTACCTGTGTGAAGCAGGGCTCTCCTAAGTGACAACAATTAAAACAAAACACCTAATTAAGCTGGACATAAGCAACACTCTTGAGTGTATTTTTGTTCTATTACCCCCAGACAGAGTAAACGTCTGAAAGATAAAGTTAAGGGATCTCATTGATTTATCGTTCTAGTGCATAGGTTCCCAACCTTTTTTGAACTGACGCCCCCTTTTCTAGTAAATATTTCGATACCGCTCCCTTTTCTAATGAATATTTTGATACCGCCCCTCTTCTCTCCCACTCTAGAGAAATTAGAGTGTACATAATACACAGTGAAAACAAGAGTTAATTTTTAAAACACATCCTTTACTAAAAGAAAATAAATTTTTTAATTTAATTTTTTTTCTAAAGACCGAATTTTTTTACTTACTCTGAAATATCTCTATTGATTATACAAAGTAATTCATAATAAAATATTGCTTTGAAAATAAATATAAATTTACAGTTACAGCCTTTAAAGAATCACCTTAATTCCTGTTTAATATATTTAATTTTATGTTTCTTGGATAATATACGTAATGAAATGCAGTGGACGAAGCATGTTTCCTACTGTTCACAGACAAAGACAACATGCGCACTATAGAAATCAAAATGTACTATATCATTCAATTTAATGTAGGTCTGAATGTAATGTAATTAAGTTTTTCATCTACTTCCCAAACTACCGAAATATGTGAATTTTCGTACATGTGATATAGAAAATGATTTAAATGCATACAATCAAGATAAGGTAAACAGTATTAAAGTTTACTTTTGTAAGTACATAATCAGCGTGTTATTTTAGTCTCTTTGGTTAATCTGCCCAAGCCTCTCCGTGCCATCTCAACGCCCCCTAATTTTCTCTGGGTCTTTTACTGCCCCCTTGAAAGCCTCAAACGCCCACAAGATGGCATTATCGCCCCCGTTGAGAACCTATGTTCTAGCGGATTATTAAATAAAAATGAATGTTTCTCTATACGTCTCTTATGCCTTCCTAATCCATTTATCCGATTACGATGAAACTTCGGACCACAGTTCGATAGATGCCCACGATAGTTTCTGAGGTAGTAAAACTATGTACCGATAGATGTCGATTTGGCGTTTCGGGGGATTAAGCAGCGTTATGGATAATTACACTAGGCAACAAAAATAAATTTTTTGTCTGTTTCCTAGTTTAATAGCCTGTTCTTATTAATTTTGGGTTGAAAAAAAACCGAAAATGTAAATCAAATTTATATCTTAGCTCTTGTTTTTAAGATATACCACAGCCCATCCATCAATTTATTAGTAAATTTGAAGAACAAAACATTACTATCTAATAAAAGAATAGAGTAAGTCATGTTTCAAGAAACTGTGTTCATATCAGAAATCAGTAGTATATTTGAAGTAAAACTGCTTTAGGCACGCTTGACTTGTGGCATAAACTGGTGAATGCATGACGAGGGAGTTACGAAAAGTGTAATCGGGCGAGGAGAATGCACCCTTGAGTGAGAGAGTGAGTGAATGAGTGAGTGAAAATATGAATGAGCGAGTGAGTGAATGAGCGAGTGAATGAATGAGTGAGTGAATGAGCGAGTGAATGAATGAGTGAGTAAATGAATGAGTGAGTGAGTGAATGGGTAAATGAATGAGTGAATCAGTGAGTGAGTGAATAAATAAATAAATGAATGAGTGAGTGAGTGAGTGAATGAGTGAGTGAGTGAATGAGTGAGTGAGTGAGTGAGTGAATGATTGAGTAAATGAGTAAGTGAATGAACGAGTGAGTGAATGGGTAAATGAATGAGGGGATGAATCAGTGAGTGAGTGTATGAGTGAGTGATTGAGAGAATGAATGAGTGAGTGAATGAGTGAGGAAGTGAATGTGTGAATGAATGTCGGAGTGAGTGAATGAATGAGTGAGTGAAAGAATGAGGGAGGGAGTAAAAGAATGAATGAGGGAGTGAATGAATGAGTGAAAGAATGAGAAAGGGAGTGAATGAATGAGTGAGTGAATAATTTAGTGAGTGGGTGAATGAGTGAGGGAGTGAATGAGTGGGTGGGTAAATGAGTGAACGAGGGAGTGAATAAATGAATGAATGTTTTGTTTCTATCAGAAACCTGAAAAGTCGATGAAAATGTTGACATCCCTAATTTTAACTGTATTGCAAGATTTAAGCGTAAAAATGTTCGATCAGCGGGAGTGGCAATTTATCAGAAATCAAATAATGCCTCCAATAAAGTAACTTTGAATATGAACATTTTATTACGAAAAATTCGTGGAATCGATATTGGTGAATCATGATTTGGTGATGTATGGGTTGTAAACAGTGTTTTGGACGATGGGACAAACATCATAATGGTAACTGCTTACATTTCGCCCAGTAAGACAGTTAATAATACATGTGTATATATTATACAATATACTTATATAAACATATATATATACATACATATAGATGGAGCTAAAGAAGTTTTACTTCAGTCATGTGGTCTAGAGCATACTCATTTTTTTAGTTTATTTCCTGTCAACATTTCCTTTTGGATTGCTTCTTGTATGTCGAAACCCAAGTATCTCTTTTAACTGTCCAACAGTAATCTTTGAGCATTTACTCATCCCAACAAACCCCGATATACACCGTACATTGCTGCTATATCTTGATGAAAACTTTCACCGTGTTTATCGCTTACAGCTCCACAGTTCTTAGGGAAAAAATCTAGATGGGAATGTAAAAAAGGGAAACTTAGAGTCATATTGCCTCCTAGGAAATTTTGTAGGAGTTCTTTCACCAATTGTTGATATGTCTCATCTTTTCTGCTGCCTAGAAATAATCGTACTACACTTTTAATTGCTTCCCAGGCAGCGTTCTCTTTCCCATCCGGAATTTGGTCCAAAGCAGGGCCCTTCATGATTTTGCGCATATTTGAGGGCCCTCGATGATTCCCTCTTCAATTTTTTCCATCACTAAATCTTGGGAATTTAGATCTAGAGTATTGAAATGTCTCTCCATCCTTGTTTATGGATTTCACAACTTCTTCAGAAATCCCAGCTTAATATAAATGAGTGAAAGCAGAATGTCATTTGGGAATACATGAGAATCATTTGGGACATTTCTCTCAACTGATTTCAGATTTCTTCACGGCCATTTGTCTTGTATATAGTGCGATTTTCGATCTCTACTGTTCGAGAAACACAGAAAATAGCAGTACTTGGTATAGCATGACTGCATTCCCATGAGTAAAGATAGACGTTCAAGTCACCACAGATCTGCCATTTATGATTCTCGGATTTTATTAACTCTAGAAGTAATTTCATATTTGTATAAGTTTCCTTCACGTGAACGGAATGTCCAATGGGAGTGGAAGGAAGAAGGTGGGAGTTGTATAGTAATAATGCTTTCAAACTAAGCTTAAAAGAGTTTAGAAACAACCTCCAATTATTTGGATCATAACTGATGTTCATGAAATTTCTCAAGCTGTTGACACGAATACAAGCAGCCACATGTTGTTTCTTCACAAAGAAATGAAGAAGATTCTTTTCACGAGTCCTGTACTCTGTAATCTGAGTAGATTCCATTGATGCAGTCTGGATGCCAGAAGCTCTGACTTCTGCTTTGGTCACTCAGTTATGCTCAATTTAGCCTGTGGTGCTGATTCAAAACTTCTGCATTGGGATCTGGGTCATGTGATGTCCCAGGTCTAATGAATTTTTCTTCTCAACATAATCCCTTACAATCTCATAATTTTTGGTGAATCAGGATTTGGCAGAACCGATTGTGGCTGATAGAATGCAGGGGTACTGCAAACCGTCTTTCTTCTTTCTTAACCAACCCATGTTCATGAGGGGCATCATATAGAAGAAAAAAAAACGATTGTTGACATGGATAGTTGGCTTGCGCCAATCTATGGGTACAGCAAATTGCATTGCACGATATTTCCAGGCATGTTCATTTCTTAGCGTAGTAATATGTTACCAAAACAGTTTTTGCCAAAATCGACCCCCAAAGGGTTAAGTCCCATTATAAATAAATATTCACGTTTTTTAACTATTAGAGCTGCAGATTTGAAATTTGCTCTTATATTCCTTTCAAGGAGTAGAGAACAGCTACAAAAGAGGTTTTATGAAAATTTAACTGCAATGGGGTTGCGAGGGCTAAAATCGGAGAATTCCATTTTTTTCGAAGTTTTAAGCCCACACTTGAAATTTAGCTGTCATTTTTCTTTCATGTAGTAGAGAAGCTATGAGAGAGAGAGGGTTTTGTGAAAATTCACATTCAAGAGGGTTGCGAGGACATTTTATACATAAAAAAACCTATAAAACTAAATCTAATTGAAATTTGGAAATATTCTCATTTTCGCTGAGCAGAAATCTGATAAGGAGAACGTTTTCAAAGTCAACTCACATGGGTGGTACGGGGATATTATAAATACAGACAGAAATTGCTTTTTTCATTTATTAGTACATATTTCAAATTTGGCAAATTAGATCTTTTAGTGAGCAGAGATAGTACAGTAATACACCGAACTTATATGCGGTAGGTGGGATTGAGTACTAAACGTGTAAGACGGGGTATAATTTCGCATATAAATTCATATAAATTATTTTCAGTTGGGGCCGGGGATGGAAGAAAATAATAATTTAGAAACAGAAAATTTAAGAAAATCTTAGATAACGCATATACAAAATCACAAACCGAAGTTTTGATGTAGAATGTTACATAAAATCTCCACACTCAAAATATTTCTTTTCACCTGAAAAATTTCCTTGTAGCATTCTAATAATTATTGTATTCCTTGTTTTGTGTAGAAAATACACTCATTTTTGAAGTCTATGTTTTCTAAAATTTGTAATCCTTTTCCAATGAAACTGAGGCCTTCTGTCAAATTTCCAACCGTCATATTGAATCCTCTTAGACATATTCCTTTCATGGAGTAGAGATCAGCTAAGAATGGATTTTGAGAAATTCGAAACGTAAGGGGCATTTACATAATTGTTTTCATTTTTAAACTACTCGACGTATAATCTTGAAATTGGGTAAGCAGATTCCTTTTATAGAGTAAAGATCCGCTACAAAATGAGTTTGGTGAAAATTGACCCCCAAGTGGCGTTTCGGGGGCTTAAGGGCCGTTATAGATAATTATTTCCATTTTTAAGCTATGAGACGCACAGTCTTTATATTTGATAAATATATTCCTTTCATAAAGTAGATATCAGCTATAAGAGGGGTTTTGGGAAAATAGCTCCCTAAATGGCATTGCGGGGGATTAAGGGGCGTAATACATAAATATCTTTGTTTTTAAACTACTTGATCTACCAGCTTGAAAATTAGTAGGCAGGTTTCTTTCATGGAGTAAATATCCGTTACAAAATGGGTTTTGGAAAAAACGACCTCCAAGGGGTGTTGCTGGGGGTTAAGGGGAGATATAAATAATTATTCCGATGTTTAAACTATAAGACGTACAGTCTTGAACTTTGGTAAACGGATTCCTCTGACAGAGTAGAGATACGCTACAAAATGGGTTTCGTGAAAATCGAAACCCAAGTGGCGTTGCGGGGGCTTAAGAGGAGTTATTTTTAATTATTTTCATTTTTAAACTACTAATCGTATAGTCTTGAAATATGATAATCAGAAGCCTTTCATTGATTAAAGATCCATGTTTTGTGAAAATCGACCCCTAGATGGCGCTGCGGGGACTCAAGGGGCGTTATAGATAATTTTTTCCCATTTTTAATTTATTAGACGCACAGTCTTCAAATTTGGTAAGCAGAATCCTTTCATGAGTAGAAATTTGAAGGAAATCAACTCTTGGGGGAGCAAGGGCTTACTCGGGTGTATTGACAAAAAAAAAATCATTTTTGCAAACTACAAGGACTATAATAAGGGAATTTGGTTTTTATTTTTTTGTTGTTGTTGGATTGAAATCCACTAAGAATGATTATTTTGGAAAACGACTCTCAACGGGATTACGGGGGTATTGATAGTAAAAATTTCAATTTTTTTTTTGTTAGATTTAGTCTTGAAATTTGGCTTGGATGTTCATTTTCCAGAGTAGAGATCCACCGAAATTTGGTTTTGTGGGAATTCACTTGGTTATAGGGTTACGAAAGTGCAAACATCATTCTATACTTCAATTTTAGAGATTTTTAGAAAATACAAATTAAATAAGTTCTGCCCTTTTTTTTATCAAGAGACGACAAGTATATTTTTAATACAATTGAATTATTAATGCTAGGTCTTATATTTCAACAATTTACACACACACACACACACATATATATATATATATATATAACATCATGAAATCATGAAATACCCAGCGAAACGGGTGGGGAACGGCTAGTATATATATATATATATAATTCCCCCCCGTTTCCTCTTGATGTCTTAAATTAAGCCCCCCCCCCCATTTTTTCACGAAACAGATGGCCTCAAGCAGAACAGTTCTAATCCCATATCATTAATTTTTATAGAATCATATATCATGCTTAAATTTCAAATATTACTTCGAACTAAGAAGGATATTTATAACATCTGGAGAAAAGTGTAAGCCACTTACTTGCGTGTCCGTTTTCTCTCGGCAGCAGACGGATAGATTTCTCGTTGAATAAAACCGTTTTTGGATACCTGAAAAAGCAATTTAAATTTTAACTGAAATCTATTCATAAAAGCAAAATCATTTTAATAAACGGAAAAAGGATGCCAAGTCAGTCAACTATTATGAAAATTGATGTAGAGAAATTTGATAGTACTCTGAATAAGCTGTATCTCTCTTAGCTGAACGCAGGGTTGCCGGAGGAAAGAAGCGCTCTTATCTCCGGGAAGAGAACTTCGCACTGCCACGGGAAGAAATCGCTCTCCAACAAAATTACTCTTCTAAAGGAACTGGATTTTCAAGATTTCACTATGAATAAATAATAAGGCAGAAGAAAAAATTAAAAAGGAGAGGATTACAGAAGAAGGGAGCAGAACAAATACAGAGGAAGAAAAAACAAAACTACATATTATATCCATCATAAAAAAAATGGTGTACGTTTTGAAGACATATAAACTTTTTTCCAAAAGGATAATTTGGAAAGTCCAATTCAAACATTCCTCGACAATTTTGAAAATACATGCAATTTTTTGGAGGTAACAGAAAATCTTTTTTTACACTAGAACGTCCGTCGGTGTTATACTTTTCTTTGTTGTATGCACCGGGTTTCCAATAAAAGTGCACATTTCTGAGACGTTGGAATTTGAGGCAGCGTGTTTTTTTATACACTATCTGGAAAAATGAAATGTATTGCGAGTGCTTGCTGCTCAAGAATGAAGATTGGCTATTGAATTTAGATTTTTTTAAACATCCTCGGATATTTGAAAAATAGCAATTAAAGATGACATGGAGAAGATTGTACAGTAAGACACCGAACTTACCCGATAGGGGTAACTGAGTGATAACCACATAAGCCTAGGTATAATTTCGCATATAAATTCATGTAAATTATTTTTAGTTGGGGCAAGGAGGGGGGGGGATACAATAATTTAATACAAGAAATTTTTAGCAAAATCTTAGGTAGCGCATATACAAAATCACAAACCGAACTTGTTTTTATGTAGAATATATCATGAAATTTAACAAAGTTGTCTTCCGACTCAAAATATTTCCTATGCTATTATTTTATTCATTGTTTTGTTGAGAAAATACGTTCATGGTTGAAGTCTATATTTTGTAAAATTTGATTTCAAACTTTTTCAATGAAACTGAGGCCTTCTGGCAAATTTCCAGAAATCATTGAATCTTCTGATTCTTTGCTAATTGACAAATTTTTATCTTTAAATCGAAATCTTTAATAATTTTTATTTTATATTCCAAAGAGTAAGCTTTCTTTTTCTTCTTTGGTGCAGAAGAATCAATTCTACTTCTTTTGGATGACCTAAATGTTTCTCGAATATGTGTAGATAAAATGCATATAACAAGTAGGATATATAGGAATTATATTATATAATTAAACACACACTCCGTAGATAAGAAATAAGTGACACAAAATAAATATGAACAAACGTCGATTCCTCTCAATACATTCGAACATTTACTTTGACAAAACCGGAAAAGTTGAGTGAGTAATTGTAGCATTCAAACGAAAAACGAATCGACTATGTTTGAAAATGGTGTAACTCCCATTTCGTGGAAGTCGGGGTAGTGTAAATTTAAGTTTCTCAGTATTTTCTACTCTTCTTCGATTTGAAGAAAAAAATGTGCTATTTGCGTTAAAATCTCATATGCCTATAAAAAAGATTTTTTCACCTTTTCATATTTCTGTAGATGAAAAAGAAGTATCATACTGCGTTTTTTTTTCTTGTTGTGTCTTTCTAAAACAGCTTGTCCCAGTACCTGCTGTTATGAACTAAATTACATCAAAAAATTATTTTATGTGTTTTTTTTTAGATAAACTATTAAATTTAACCTGAAATTTTTTAACAAAAAAAATTATGCGTTTTTGTAAATTCTGTCTACATATTTATTTTTATTATGCAGCTTATTTCGTTTGAAAACTATTTAATTTCATTTAAAGTTGCTGATTTTAAGAATGGTGAGAAGTACAATATAATTATAATATTTCATATAATATTTTTTTAATCTGATGTTAAAAGTCTGGATATATTTATAAATCAATTTAATTGTATCTGTAAAAGAAAAAACAATGCTTTAAAATTTACAATTACTCAAAACAAATAATTTTACGATACAAATTTTTAAATAAACCGGGGGGGGGGGGGTAAAAAAATAGGATTTGCAATCCCGTATCATATTTTCAATCCAGGGATTTCGGGATTACATTATCCAAATTCCAAGATCCCGGGACTAGGATTGGGCTATTTATTAAAAATACATACATATTAGTATAGTTGAAAAAGCATAATGAAACTGAAAATAAAATTAAAAATGTATTTAATATCATTTTAATGAAACAAACAAAAATTTAATTCATCATAAAAACATTTAAAAATAGTACATGATGAAATTTTAAAAAAAAAAAAACATTTCGTCATTTCTTGTGTTTCCGTAAATAAGCTTATAAAAACACAGCTCGTCCAGCGTTTCATCGTTGAAACGGCTTCTTATTTTTGTTACAAATTGTCTTGCCGAAGAAAATCAACGTTCGGATTTTTACTAATACGTATTATTGTCATTAAATAGGAGTATCTTCTTTTCAGGTAGTCACCACGTCTCCCTCCATTTTCAAAAAAGCGACCTATCTTTTTGAATTTTTGATGACAGTGTCTCAAATCTAATAGACTGCATTGATGCATATACCTCTTTGATAACTTTATTTAGTTCTGCTACACTTAATAGTTTTTGGATATAAATTTTTTGATACGGTAATTGAATCAGAATGTGAATCAATTTCAAGTGTTACCTCATATGAAATTGAAGATCCAGTTGCATAAGCTGTTAGTAATGCAATGGGATTTGAACTGCCTCAAGTCTTCCAAGCGGGTCCGTTGTTAGTCAACGGCATTTAATTGAAGTAGGAACTGCGACAAAATCTATTCTTTAGATGTTGCTTATATTATTGTGGAAGCATTGCTGTGAGTCACTTAGAACTATGTGACGTTCTCACATACGAGAGCTGTGCATAAATTTTTTTTTACCTATAGCACTTATAATTGCACACACAAAAATTCTACCTACATATTTCATAAGCAAAACATACATTTTTGAAAAATTAAATCCTTAGAAAATTTTTATTAGAAAAATATTTTTTTAATATAATTTAGACAAAAATTAAAACTAGGAATTAGTTATTTTAATCCCGGGATTTCGGGATTGGGAAAAACATCGGGATCCCGGGCTGAAAACCCTACCAGATATCTTCCAAAAATTCTAATTGCCACTGTCCAAGTTATCTTATGCCGGACATCCTGAGAGTGGAAAAAATGTCTTTTTTCTGACCCCACTCGGGATGGGGAGAAAATTACAGAAGAAAATAAGAGAAAACATATCAAATTTTCGGTTTAACCTACACACCCGGCTAGAACCCTTCAATGTTCAACATGTAAGAAAACTGACATTACACGTATACAGTACAAAAAAGTAAATAAGATACATTAAATGTAATACCACATTCACAATACTTTTGAAAAAAATTTCAAAATATAATGCACAGGAAAAAATTAAATCCCGGGATTTGAAAAAACCACTGGGATCCCGCGGCTGCAAACCCTAGTAAACAATGATAGTTCTGTATTATTTATCTCCCTAATTGCTTGTACTGCTAACTATCAGTTTCTTAATTAAAAGGGATTGTGTTAAAGAATAATTGAAATGAGAGTATTTAATTTTTTATAATATTTTTATAAATGCCGATTCCTCTCCACCTTTCTCTTAATACATGTCAAATTATAATAATAATTTCTTAATATTTTTTGCGGCATTGAAGTTTTGTAGTTATAATGTACGACAGGGTTCTACAAGGGGGGGGGGATCCCTGGGCTTGGAACTCCCTAAGCACATGATTTTTTTTTATCAATCATAATACTATATATATAGTACGTAAAAATTAATCTAGTATTTGTTATTAATAAGTAATTTGTATTAATTCGTGCTAATTGTTTTTCCGATAATTAATTTTTTTTCCTTCTCGAAAATCGACAAAATCAAAAGATTATGTTGGGCGGTGAATTGGAGCATGGTAGGAGAATTGGAAGCTTTCGACCCTGGACGTCCCTCCCCTTTGAAAAATTCCACTGATGTACAATGTCATTGTTTCGTTTTACGTTATTAAGCAGAATTTGTAATGTTATGCATTTAAGAATAATTGAAATTCTTTAGAACCTTTGCATTCTAGTTTTATAGAGCAGTGTATATTTTGTGGGAATTATAAAATCCATATTTCCTCACTCGTTTAGAAAAACACACTCAGATATATCTCTAAAATCTCTGGAAGAACTCCAATTAATTCTGAAGAAAATTTTTCATAAAAATCTCAGGTATATCAGAATACCCCAATTGAATAATTGAAAGTAAATTTATTTTTCAAAGGTTTCATCACGTAAAGTACTTTTATAATTTTGTCGGTGGCTTTTTCCCTCAGTAGTTGACTCTATGTCACCAATCATGTACAAAAATAGTCCGATGAAATCTTTTGCCACCATTTCTGTATCTTTTACTTCTCGTACTTTCTTTCTGGTTGTTGTTTTACCCAATCCTATTTTTTTTTCCTTGATGAAACAATATTAGTTCGGAATATTTTTCAAAATTAGGAAAAATTCTTATATATAAATTTTTCTATTACCTTGCGAATAATATTCATTAAGACTTAGGCATTAGTAATTTTTTCTTTCCTTTATCCTTATTGAAACATGATAATTTGTTTTACTTGATCTTTTGCTGATTTGTTTTTCTTTCTACACCAGGGGTCGCCAAAGTGGTCTATATAGACCCCTAGGGGTCTATTTAACAACAGTATGGGGTCTATCTGACCCAAGGGGTCGAATGGGGGTCTATTGGGACTCGAAGGAAAAAACAGTTCTTAATACGCAAATCACACATATCTAACTGCGTACGTAAAAATTTAAAATATTTTTATAATTGACTTAATATTATATTCTTTATAGAAAATAAAATAATAAATCAGAAAACAATTAAAAACTTATTAAAAATTTGACAATACATAAATTTTGGACTAATATAAATATAAAGCAAAAATATGTGAAACTTTACGAAATGGCTCAGCCATTTATGCTGGAGTTTCCAAGTTCGTATATGGTTGAAGCCGGTTTCAGTCACGTTAATTCAATTTTAACTAAAAACAGAAATAAATTAAATGTGGAGCTTCGAGGGATTTACGGTTAAAATTGACTAATTTCGAACCCAATATAGCGAACCTTGCCAAGAAACACCAGGCACACTCATCTCATTAAGAAGTAAAAAATCTGTAGCTACTTTACTTACTGTTTCTGATTTATTAAAAATTTAGACTAATATATAGTTTTATTTAAATTACCTGAAAAATACAATTGTGGGGTCTATGGAGATTTCGAAAAATTATATAGGGGGCGATGATCAAAAAAGTTTGGCGACCCCTGTTCTACACATTTATTTTTTTTCAGTTTTTCTCGGAAAATCAAATTTATTTTTATTGAGATAGATGTCGCTGGAGTCTGACGCGCGAAAGCATGTAGAAAATAAAAAGTTACTTTATGAATCCTGTTCATAAACTTGAGATGATTGGATTTTAGTAAAATTTATGAATTAGTTTCCTTATGTTGAGTTTGATTTCAAAATATTTCAAAAAACATCTGCATTTTTTTTCTTCGGAATTTGAATATGAATAGATTGAAATAAACTTTTACCAAATATCATAATAGAATTAAATTTTTTTTAGCAAAAAAAAAAAGTAAAATTTTTTTTTGTAGTAAAATTAAATGTTAACCTTGATTACAAAAGTACTTCTTCTGACCATTAAATTTTAAATAACTGCCTAATTAAGGTTTTAATACATTTCATTTTTCATAAATACTTTGCCTGTTTATAATGAATTACACAGAATGTTCAAAATACTAACGAAAACGATTAATTCGAAAAAAATTTCGTTGAAAAATTCGTTTGCAATTCACCTTTAAAGGTACTTTAGAAATGTCAAAGAAAAATTTTAAATCTTTAAACGTTATATATTATTTTAAAAAGTTATTTGATCACACTTTTTTTTTTTGTAAATAAATATCTTTTTATTCTGTAAATCTAACCCATCAGAAACAACTCTGCTAGGAAAACAAAACAAAAAAATTTCCATGTGTTTTCAATCAAAAATAATAATTTTATAATAAAAATAATTATTTCATTTTGATGATATTTTCTAATTTGAAGCATATAAGTAATTTTAAATATACATTCTTTTATAACCAGTAAATTTAAGCATGCATTACCATGCGCGTCTCTAAAGTTAGTTACTGGTAAACTCTGTTAATTTTATTTGAGTTTTTTTTTCCAGCAAATTATGGCAATTTTATTACTCTAGATGATGTAGGTACCATAAAAAGTATTAAAAGAGAGAATAAATTTAGATGTCCAAAAATATTTTTAAAGCAGGAGGAAGAAAAAAGCGAATCTCAAGAGGAAAAGTAGTAAAATATAAAATACATTTCTGTATTTGGAGGTTTTTTTTACGAAAAAAACAGTAAAATGTTCCTGGTTCCTGGAAAAAGTTCGCAAAATAGAAAAATTCACTAAATAGAGGCTCGTAAAATAGAGGTCTGACTATAATTTTATTCTATGAACATTATTAAATTTACTGAGCAGACTCAAATACTTTTACATAATTAAATGATTCAACAAGTTTTTAAAAAGGTAACTTTGAGAGCCTTGATTCGTAGATAACCAATCAATTCCAATATTTGTCGAAGCGATATTTTTTTTTTTTTTTTTTTTCGTCCTGATCAATTTAGGTAAGAGCATCAAGGAACCTTCTTCACTTTTATGTAATCCTAAAATTTCAGAAAAGATCTAGGATTTTCAAATTTTGTTTCATATTGTTTCTTTTTTTCTTCTTCTTGAAAGCTGTCTGCAGTTACTTTATCCTTTTCAATGGGAGCGGGAACAATGCCCCCCCCCTAGTACTTTGGGGGGGGGAATAATGTCTTGAAAAGTATTTTTCCTTTAAGAGGTTCTTTTCGAAATGTGCCTGTCTCAGTAGATAATACCTTATAATCCTGTGGACACGAACATATTAAACATAGAGATATACTTTTTACTTATTTTTTTTTTGTATAGGCTAAAACAAATTTTGACAGGAAGAATCCGAGATGAACATGAAATCAGACTGTAATAATGCTTATAAATTAGAATATAACAGGATCTTTTTTCTGCTAAATATAACATAAGGAATACTTTTTGAATAATAGCATTTACCTTACATGCAATACATCTAGCTGTTACGCTAAATGATACTCTTACCAGAAAAAAAAATGACAAATGGTGTAAAAATTACGGAATTCTAATTAGAAAAAATTGGATGCTTCTCCTCTTCAGTAGTGCCTTAGATACCAATGAGCTAGCCGGTGCCGTGCCCCACGGCCCTCATTCTGAGAGAGACCCTTGGACCCTGACCACCAGCAAGCCGAACTTACAATAATTTCTCCCACATCTAAGATATAAATATAAAAGCTTGCAACGAAACTGAATTCAGTTCAACTCAGTTGAAAGAAATTTCGAATTATATGGAATTCCCTAAATTCTTTCTTTTAATTGTATAGTGTCGCAAACTTTAATTGTTTTTCTTTTTGAACGTTTACATTATTTTTTTTAATTTTTCATTTGTGGGTGAAATTGAGCCAAATCGCAGTGTCATATGTATGGTGCTCAAAGCTACGGTTAACGACAGGCATATATGTAGCCCTCTGCCTTGATGAATTTCGGAAGCCTTGATCTAATGTTACTGTCGATTAGGTGGTAAAAATTAACAAATTAAGCTATTTTCCTGTTTTAGTATTTCGCAATCTTGTATGACCAATCGACTGATGTATTTTTATCCAGAACCTTCTCTGTTCCTCCGCATGTTTTTTTAAAAATAATTACAATAATATTGTATTATATTTTCTTTTTAGCTATATTTTTTGTATCATATCCTGTCTATCACGTGTCAAAAAAAACCAAAAAAAAAACTGTCTAATCACTAATGTTTACATAAGAAAACTCATACACTTACTCATAAGTAGTATGCAGTTTCGCTTTGTAGAGTACGATAAAGTTCTGATGTTAAAGTAGCTTTGTATAGTTAAAATACTAAAATATTTTTACTTTTTGTATTGATAAATAAAGCCCGAGCAAAATAGGACCCGCAGTTTTTTTTTTTACACCAGGGCCTTTGGATACCTAGCTCATCAAAATAAAGAAATTAGTTTAAAGAAAATTGAAATAACAGAAATAAAAGTGGAGAAAAAGATAAGTGAGGATGACAAAAATATAAACAAGTTGCCTAATTTGCTTTAGAAACCTGTCTCATCTAAGATGGTGAGTGATTACTTTCAGATATCGAGGAGGAGAAAAATCCACTCCAGTCAAAGTCGAATGAAGTAATCTGAAAAATTAAGCATATTAAATACTCTTGCATTAATTATAAAATCATGTATGCATACAAATCTCTTAAGTTGTATTTATTTAACCATTATAATCAAATACTATTGCAAAAATAACTCCTTTTATTTATTTGAATATAAGAAGTGGAATTAATAGAGATAAATGAATCAAAGAGGTCTACGGAAAAAAAAAGGAAAATGTAAAAATCATGCTGTTAATACGGGGCCTTTTATAAGTTACCTAGGCACTTCAAACTACTACCCTCATCATTTTCCAGAGCCCACCTTCCTCCTTCAGCTTTGATCTTGCCAATTTTGGTTTGGAATGTATTTTCCTTTAACTCTCTTACTCTTTTCCCGTTCTTTAATTTGCTCTTTGTAAAGTCTTTCCATTATCCATCGCTCATGAACCCGCGAGAAACAATTTCGTGATATTGTCGTAATCACACAAGCTAAATGATATTTTGTAGTGATCTCTAACCTATAGCATTAAATATCATCTTGATTTTCGGGCTGGAAAATAAATATGAACACATTTGAATGTGCTTGTTTCTTATTTACGAGAAAGTGATTGTTCTCAGAAAGGTTTAACTTTTGTCACCACTTTCGTTAAACGCGTAACTTTGCTACAATGATATGAAACATTTGCGGTTTTTTTTAACATATGAAATTAACTTTTGATATCCACATAGAGAAGGGATGGAGAACCAGTGCCACATGTGCCATTAATGGCACGCGACACAATGTTTTGGGCATGCCAGCGATCAAAATGGTTTTCATTTGATTTAAAAATAACAAGGCTCACTATGAAGTATTGCGAAAAATCGCACGTGATTGGTCGCGGGAAGCACAATCGAGGGTTATTGTCTTGCCTTAGTTACGCCGCGGACTACAATTGCTAATGATGCAAAGTTTTGTCTACGTATAGCACACAACTGCATTTTAAAATTTATTTGTGTTATATTTACGATTTTTAACTGTTGTTTAACATGGCTAGTTCACAAAAATAACAAAAAATGCAAGGTAGTATTTGTAACAGAGTTTCAAATTTGAATAATCTAGAAATATGGTATTATTAGTAAAAGCGACAAAGAGGTGTGTGTTTCATGTTCTGGAATGTGGCATGCAGAACATCGTCTGTAGAGCGGCATTTTGAAATAGATCACAAATTCTCTTGTTAAAAAAGTGAACCACAGTAAAAATAATTAATTGCTTAGTACCCGTTCGGCAGATGTTTCGAATTAAACATGCATTCTACTAAAAGAGTAACATGTTACCCTCCTACAATAAGTTATTTGTCATCCAATCTGCAACAACAGAAGTCACACTAATGCTTACTTTATAATTTGAATTACACGTATAACTAAAACATTTTCAACTATACAGTGCACAAGGTGTTTTTTAGTATTAAATAAAGAGTTTTGTCTTTTTAGTTTTATTATTTTCCCAATCATATCTCAAGTAAAAGTTATTTGACGCACGTCTATAGTCTATATCTCATTAAACACTTCTTTAGAAAAAGATGGCACGTTGATCGATAAAGGTTCGCCAACCCTGACATAGAGCAAGTGTGCAAGAAGACAAAGGCTGCGTGGCATGTTAACCCAAGCTTATTGCTCTTTTTCCAATCAGAATTATTGAATGCATAGTTTTAAAACTAGGTTTTCTTTCCCGGGATTGCCTTAAAATCATAAGTTTTCTGAACTTTTTCTATACTCGGGAATTGCTTCGTTCCCGGGATTTCCCGGGAACCTCACGGGGCTTTTATTATCTTTGAGGTAGCTATTTTTGACTTGACAGTAGATTACAAACTTGGACATTGCTGACCCTACTGTGGCAATTTGCGATCTTTCACCTAGAACTTCCTGGATGAAGGAATGTTCGTTATACCCCAAATGTGAGGGTAAGAGTGTAATACAAGAAAGAAAGATTACGCTTACTCTGGATTGGTGAGAATTTTTCCAACTGGCCGTGGGAATCAGTATCTGTCTAGATCAATTCCTGTCTATCTGTGGATCGAGCTTCGTCAACAAGAAGTATTGGGTTTTTTAAGCAATCGCATTTCGTAGCCAACCAGCACAATCTGATCGAAGTTCCAAGATCTTGATTGATGGCGATCACTAAGCCATAGAATTAGGCTGAGTGATAAAAGTATAAATTGCTTTGGCCTTCTAAAATCCTATTTTAAAAAATGAGTAATCAATTTATTATATATCTTTTTTTTAGCTCATTATACAAATATTATTTTTGGAATTTATATGTATCTAATTTATATGCATTTAATACAATTATATATAATTGATTGTATTTAAAAATAACTTATTTTCAAATTTCTTAGCATTTTGATGTAATTCCGGGAATCTCGGGAACGACAATTACATTCCCGGGATTTCCCGTACATTCCAGGGAATGGAAAAACCCGAGAAATCAGTTTAGAGCCTTTATCTGGCTTTGTGAAAAAAGTGTTTAAATTCTGACTGATTCTTAAGCTGTTAATTTAAGTAAGACAATCTCTTTCAATTAAGAAACTGGTAGCAGGTATTGAACATTAATTCAGAGCGCTTGATCTCTGTCGAGATCATAATCTCTTATCGGATATTAGTTTGAGTTGAACTTGTTGCTTAATTTGCCCATTTTTGTTAAAGTATGGAGGGATTTGTTTAATTTTGTTCTTTAATTTTTAAAGTAGCGACTTTGTTAGCGTGTGGTCTGTTTTTTATGCTATTTTATAGGTTCTTGTTCACAGTGCGAACGCCCCGCCGAAGCGATTGTTTCGCCGCAGTGACAATGATTGATTTATCGGATTGGCAGCGGAGGGAACCTTTGGTTCTTCTCTTTTGCCTTCCCGGGTGAGAATGGCCGCCGAGGCGGCCGGTCATTGATATTTTCGCGAATGAGTTGGTTGTCCAATCAGGAGTCAGCCCTCTCTGGGGGGGGGGGGTTAGAAGTTAGGAGATATTCAGTTTAAGTTAATTTAGTTTTACATATTTAATAAGATATTTCGGGGTCTATTGAAGTTGGGATCAGGAGTATATTTTTCAATCTGTCTTACGGAAGTGTTTTCTGCATTATCTATATTATTAAAGAATCTTTTTGCTATTTTTTGGAAGGTTTCCCGGAGAGTACAGCGTGTCTAAGACTTCTGTTCCTCATAAACCACCGGGCATTAGTTATTTTTCTTATGATTACATTCTGTGACTGCTCTAAGATCTTGATAGTTGAGGGAGCGGCATGATCTGATTATAGAGGTATAGATAAGCACTCTATTTCTTAATGTCAAAGGCGACTTCCGGGGAAAATAAGGGGTGAATTTACTCGCTATCGCCCGGAAGTTATTTTTAATGTAATTTATATGTAAGTTAAAATTTAAGTGGGCGTCCAGTTTGACGCCTAGATACTTAGTTGACCCGGACCAGGGGACCGGGTGGTTCTGTATGTGTATGATCGGTGGCTTCTTGAATTTTCTGTTGGCGGAGAAGAAGACTGCTTCGGTCTTTATTGCATTCAGTGCGATTTTCCATTTGTCGTACCAGTCTTCCAGCTCCGCCAAATGACGGTGTAGGGAGTGGGTGATTTGATTTAAGCTTGCGCTTTGTGCCAGAATCGCTGTGTCATCTGCATAGAGGCATGTGGTGGTGTGTCTGGAAATTGGGATGTCGTTTATGTAAATATTAAAAAACGTCGGGGTGAGCAGGGAGCCCTGCGGCGCCCCGGCTTTAATCATTTTAGTTGTGGAGTGTGTGTCTTTGACTCTGACGGCGAAGTTCCGGTTAGTAAGATAGGATTTTATAATTTTAGTAATTTGAGGGGGGTGTCTATTTTTATTAATTTAAAAAGAAGTCCGACATGCCATACACGGTCGAAGGCCTTCTGGATGTCCAGAAAGACCCCTCCCGTGTATTTTTTGTCTTTGAAGCCGGTCTTTATAAACTCAACTACCCGTAGCAACTGGTGCGACGTGGATAGCTGAGGTCTAAAGCCGTGCTGTTCAGGAATTAGTATGTTAGTATTGGTTAGATGATCGTTTAGCCTCGAGAGAATTAACTTCTCTGCGAGTTTGCTTAATACAGGTAGTAGGGAAATTGGCCGGTAGCTGGCAGCACTGGTGGCCTGCTTACTGGGTTTTAGTATCGGGATGACGGAGGCAGTTTTCCAAAGATCTGGGAAGTGCCCCGTTCTGAAAATGTTATCTATTATGTTAGTAATTTGGAAAATTATAAGAATGGTGAGATTTTGAAGCATTTTATTTGTGATCCCTTCCCTGCCCGGGGCTTTTTTAATTTTTACTTTCTTTATATAGTCGATGATCTCCGAGGGCATGGGAGGGGGGGGGGGCGTCGAAATTATTTTCGTTTAGAAAATAATTCTCGACCACCCTGTTAATTAGGTAGTCTGAGGATGTATTAGTTATGTTATTTTCCTGGAATTGAGATTCCAGGGAGCATGCAAGAACTTCAGCTTTGTCAGAGTCTGTGTGTGTGATTCTGGCGTGATCGTGTAGAGTAGCCACGGGCGTTTTTTTTTTCCCCAGCTCCCTAGACCAGCTCCAGATGGAGCCGTCATCGGGATCGAGGGAGTTCAGAGAATCTCCCCATTACTTGTTCTGAAATGATTTAACTTTTCTTTTAATTTTGTTCTGTATGTTGTTGAGCACTCTCTTATCGTTAGGGTTTCTTGTGAATTGCCAGGTTTTCCTGGCTCTATTTCGGTCTTTCATCAGCGACTTTATGTCGTTGCTGATGAAATTGTTTTTGTTCTGTGGTACTGGTTTGGAAGAGAGTGTGTGGGCATTTAGTATGGTTGTGGTGAGGTCGGCGACTTGGGTTTCTACGTCTTTTCCCGTGTGCGCGGTGATTGGTCGGTAGGTATAGTGGGTGGAGCTTAGGAGTTCTCTGAAGCGAGTGTTGGTGTCATAGTTAATTATGATGGGGTTATATGATCGGAACTGAGCTCTGCGATAGATTCCACCTGGCTAAGCCAAGGTATATTTCTCGTCAGAGCAAAGTCTATGATAGATGCGGAGTTGTGGCCAAAGCGTGTTGGTGTGGTTGGGGCTATTATCTGGGTATTGGTGCTGTTAATGAAATTTTTTATTGCTTTGCCGCGTGCATTATTATAGCTGCAGCCCCAGTAGGTGTTGTGGGCATTGGAATCTCCGCAAATCATGGAAACGTCGCTTATGCTAAAGATCGTTTCCATATCAGTATGAATGTTGGCAACGGCGTTGTGTATCATTAGATAAATTGATGTGATGGTGATATGGTTGCTTCCGGGTGGGGTGAGGGTGACCGAGGTCGCCTCCGCCGTCCCCATCGGCTGTGTGGGTGTACGGAAGTGTGGGAGAGAAGACTTGATCAGAATGGCGGTGCCGCCTCTGCGTTTTTGTGTTGGGAGTGTGGGCCTATCATCGCGATAGGTGGTGTAATTTGGGATCTGGAGGGTGTCCCCTGGTCCTAGGTGGGTTTCTTGAAGTAGAATTAAATCAGGACTGTGCTTATCTATAAAATCGCGCAACTCGACGATGCGCGATCTAACTCCATTCGCATTCCAGGAGGTTAGTCTAAGTCCGAAGCAGTTGTACCCCATTAGACAAAGGTTGTGATATGGTGGTAGAATACGTCTACCTTTTCCGGGCCTACGGCGTTCCTCAGTTGTCTACCCAGATCCATAAGGAAGGGGTATTCAACGAAGAGTTGCCGGATTTCATTAATTGCATCTATGAAGCTGAAGGGCTTTTCTTCACTATTATCTTTACTTTTGTTTTGTTTCTCCGCTTCGCGGGGTGCAAGTGCTTCGGGCTTGGTTGGTACCGACTTCGACGTGTCGAGTGGGGCCATCTGTTGGGGTCCTTTGATGCTATCAGCTTAGGAAACGTTTTTTCTAGTTGGAGCACTAGGAATTGCATTTATCGCGGTGGTGTTTGCATTATTGTTATTAAAATTACTGTTTTGGGAGGCATCTCCCTTTTTTTGCTGGGTCTTGGGGAATTTGGCGCAGCGATTCGAGTTGGCCAGGTGGCCCTTTTCCCCGCAGTTAATGCAGGTGGGGTTTTCTATTCGTTCTTTAATGGGGCATTCACCTGTTCGGTGCTGTTGCCCACATTTCAGGCATCTTGTTTTTAGGTGGCAGTTCTTTGAGGAGTGGTTAAACATATTGCAGTTATAGCACTGCGTGGGGCCGGGTCTTCTGTTGAAGTTGTCTACCTTGATAGCAAGGTAGCAACATGTTGTGAGTGTGAATATATCTGGGGAATCGGGGGATTTTTTCAGTTCGACCATGAAGATGGGGAGTTTAAATTTAGATCTGGCTTTGGTGAGAGCTGTGCCACCTTTTCTACGATAAAGCCTTTTTTCATTAGGTCTTCTTTTATGTCTTCGATCTCGGTTGAGATCGGAAGACCTTTTATAACAATTTTTTGTGGGCGAAGAGAAATGGGGGGGATATCATAGTATTCCTCGTTCTTTCGATCGAGGAATTCCGTGATCTCCCTTTGGTCATCTGCAGTTTTTGGATATATTTTCAGGTATTCCCCAGACAGCTTTGACACTGTGGTGGGGAATTTTTTGTTTATTTCCTGCATTATCAGGTTGTAATTTTCCTTAAATTTGAGCATTATTGGGGGGATCTTGGGGGGGGGGCAACTGGAATCACTGCGTCCGTCAAAGCCGGTTGGCTGTCGCTTCTGGCTAGTGGTTTAAATTTATTGGTCGTTTCGATTGGGGGTATTGCCCTCATTGAGTAATGTTCCTGGATTCTCTGCTTTTTGGCCGTTTTAAGGGGGAGCGAGTATCCGTCTTGTGGGTTCTTTTTATTTTTGGTATTTAGGTCATCGTTGATGTGCGTTTCCGCAAGTTTAGTCACCAGTGCGTTATTGGCGGATGGTGAGTTAATTATATCTGGGTTTTGGGGGACGTGTTGTGTTGGCAATTTGAGAATGGGCAAGGTAACAACGAGTTCAACTCACCCTTTACAGTATTCATCTTTGTTTGGATTCTTTCTTTTTCTTCTAGTTGAATCGTTATTTCTTTGGCGTCCTCAGGATTTCCCTGGGGTGGTTCCTGGGTGTGGTCTGTCAGGTAGGCCATTCTATGGGCGTAGCAGGTGATCTGGTTCTCCAGGTTGTCGATTTTTTTGCAAAGTCTCACTTTGTCGGGGCCATCCTCGTCCGTATCCATCTGGGTGCTGGTTCCGGGGGTGCTGGGGCTTGCCATCAGTCCTGTGTCTCGAGGACAAGATCGGGGTGAATCGGTGGGGAGCAGTGGAATTTTCCTCGCTAAATAATCGAAGATGATGTTCAATTCCTTGCGTGGCGGGCCACTAGGGCTCGGGGAATCAGTAGTGCTGGTTACTGTAGCGGTGTGGCTTGGTATCTCGGTCCTAGTATGATGCGTGTCCGGGAAATCCAGGTTCACGCCGGAAAAAATAGCAGTCGGTCGGCAGGAGAAAATCAATCTCTCGTCAGGAGCTCACGAAAACACGTGCGCATTCTAAGAAGCAGTAAACTGGTAGCAGTAAAAGCAGTTTGTGAGATTAATAATACAGAAATATCATTGCTTACACGCCTTATTTTAAAATTTAGGAGATAAAATTATTTGTTAAATAATTGTAAATTTTAAAGCTCTGTTTTTTTTTTTTTTTTTTTTGTACAGATACAATTTTATTATTTAATTTGTAAATATATCCAATCCTACAATATCAGATTCTTGCGAACCAAATTTTTGGTGCCAAAAAAATTTGGGGATAAAGTTTACAATTTGGCAACTCTTCAAACTTTAGAAATAGTAACCCTATTTGGGCCGGATTTTTTTTTAGTTTTTCCTGAATTTGAAATTGGTCATTTTTTTTTTTTTACTTTAAAACATGTGACAGATTTTTCTAGAAAAAAATTGAAGGAGTGAGTGGATTTAAAAAAAAAAACGTGGAAAGCCACGCGATAGAAGTGAAACTGCATTGCGACGTTACGAAGTGACGACGTTGGCCGTAAATGCAGGAATAGATATAATTATATTAAACTGCTGAGTTAACTTTAATCACAAATAAAATTCAAACTTCATTTATTGTATGAAAATATATTTATTCAATTTTCTGCCTCATTATTTTTAAGAAAGACACAATAGGTGTGTAGTAACTGAAGTAGGATATAAAAACTTCGATTGTAGTCAACCAAGAAAATGTGAGAAAACTGCAGCAATCGTGGTTCCGTAAATTGTTTTTCCTTCTCTAGAATCAGTATTAATTGTCAAATTCCGTGTCCGTTTCAAGAATTCAATGAGTGGCTTTGTTTTCTACTCAGAGGCGGCGTAAGGCGTGGGCGGTGTACACCGCCCACGGCCTCGCGGTGCATAGGACCACGCAACTCACAAGTCAAAATAAATTAAACGAAAAGTGAGGAAAATCTAAAAGTACACGCCGCAGTGTTTTTAATAATTAATAAATTCGAAAATTCGCAACTCTATTTGTTTCTTGCCATATGATATTGAAAAATTGATATATCGATTTTTTTAAAAATATATATTCTATTTATCGGTGTATGAAAGTATATGAATTAAGAATTCGTGAAAATATTGTTTCCATTTTCTTTTATTGAAGATTTCTCAACTTTGTCGTTTCCGCTCATTCGTTCGTATTTAGTCGGGCAACATTAGCTGGAATTAAGCTGCTATATCGCAGGGAGTCCTCAGTCAGAGACGGGCTATAGCTTAGAACTCCCCATCATTAGGAAGCCAATTAATGTATCGTATGCAGACGCATGTTGCTTCATATTTCAATATCATATTATAATTTTTAAAAGTATTTGATGTGAGAACAAATAATAGTGATACTGTGCATTTTTCATAATTTATCAATCAACTCACTAAGAGAGATAAAGATAAAAGTAAAATATGGGAATCTGGTGCACCAAAAAGAAAAAGTAAAGTGGAAAGAGTTGTAACCGACTAGGTTTAAAGTTTAGGAAGGAAGAAATTTTTCTCGGTTAGACTGAATCTGGCAGTACAGAATCAAATTAATCGGTTCCTTCGACTTTTCAAGAACATTTATCCGTATTCGGTCTCCGTTGAATTTCGAAGTTAAGAGAGATGCACCGACTATTGATACCGAATATAGAAAATCGGAAATAGAAATAGGATCAAAAACTTGCCAATCATAATTTGGCGCTGAGGGGGAATCGCTACTTCCGTTCGCTTTTTCACTGTTACGCAAAACTGGGTAAATTTCCCATTCACTCCCGTCCGCAAAGTAGCTTCACTTAAAAAAAACTGAAAGAACCTTTGTTAGGAAAAAAGGGAAATGTGTTGATAAAATCAATTTGGTCCATGTTTTTCTCACTATTGCATCTTAGAAGCAAGGGTTTTTCTGTTTTCTTCTTGAAGCCACGTTTTCTTTTTTGAAGCTCGACGAATGGATATTTTTTCTTTGGAATGAAAGAGGTAAAAAAGTAATGATTTCTATGTAAATGAGCGAACGATTTAAAATAATGCAGTATGGATGTCCGAAATATGAAAATAATTTGTGTTTGAGAGAAATGGAGATCATTAGTTAATCCGCCTAAAGCATTCATTTGGGATCCCCCCACCCCACACACACACTTTTAGTTTTTTCTTATAGAAGCTGTTTTAGAAACCATGTTTTTCTTCGTAAAAAACAGGACGGATAGATTATCTTCTGAAAAAAAAGGTAAGAAAGTAAGGATCGTTTCTTTGTATGAATGAAAGATTGAAAGAATTTTGGTATGAATGTCTGGAATTTGAGGGAAGAATTTGCATTTAATTTCTTATTTTTCATTTGATATTTCCTACGTTGTGTCTGTTTTGAAATCACGTTTTTTCGACGTTTTTCGTGTCTTGACACCACTTCGAAAACTACGTTTTTCTTGTTTTGTCTATGATGACAATATGAAAAACGCAGTTTTTTTCTTGGCGCCATTTTGAAAACCATTTTGTCATCAAATACAACAGTGTATAGTACAAGTATTTTTAAAAAAATAATGTATGAAATATTTCTCTTATTATACTTTTCTCTACTCTAAAAATCAATAACTAAATTTGAAATCAAATTGTTTTCTGACGAAATAAAAGCTGCATTACAAAAATAAATATACTGTGAATCAAATGCAAAATAAATATTTTGAACATTCCCCCCCCCCCCCCATACAAGCTACCATTAAGCAGCTACCATCATCTGGTGAAAAAAGAATATATCAGAAGTTCAATTATTTCCAAAAGCTCAATCCAATATCACAAACTTTTATGGTTCCTGAGGAAAGTAACAGTCCTAAGTGGAGGGCTACGGTATTGGTATCTTTACTATCTTCAATTAATCCCAATTATGAACAGAATCAATAATTCATAAAGTAACTTTTTATTTTCTGCAAGCTTTCTCAAGTCACACTTTGGCGACATCTATCACTATAAAAATGAACTTTTTTCTCACACATAATTGAAAATATTTTTTGTAATATTTTGAAATAAAAATTCAACCTATACTAGCTGATTAATAAATTGTACAAATCTATAAACATACCTATTATGACTGGATTCATAATTCATAAGGTAATTTTTTATTTTCTGCGCGTTTTCTTGCATTAGTCTCTAGCGACGTCTAGCGTAAGAAAAATAAACTTTCTTTTAGAACAAAAATTGAAAGACAATAAATGTAGAAATAAAACTTAACTGTAAAAGATCAAGTATAACACATTTATCATGTTTTCAATGAGGCTTACGAAAAGAAAAATTACTATTACTTAAAGTTTAATGAATATTATTTCGTAGGTAATAGAAAATCTATACAAAGTTTTCCTTTTTTCCTGAAAGATTTGTTTCGAAAGTTTGGAATATATTCGGAAGTAATATTATTGTTTTATCAAGGAAAAAAATAGGATGGGGCTAATTTGACAAGAAAGAAAGTACGAGAAATAAAGGTACCTAAACGGTACAAAAATATATCATCGGACAATTTTCGGTCATGTTTGGGGCATTACTTGCAGCAATTATGAGCTATTGAAGAAAACAGTGTGGAACAAAACTATAAAAAAGACTTTGTTGTAATGACTACTTAGGAATACACTTCGTTTTAATGGTTTAATTAGGATCTAGATTTTTTCTGAAAGACGTTCTCGGAATTGATCCGAATTCTTGCTTTGATTTTAGCGACTTATGTGAACCAAACCGTGTTTTCTTCACTAGTAAGGAAATGTGGTTTCGGTAATCCAGACAAAATATACACTGCAGTATAAAATTAGCTTACAAAATCTTACAGACTTTCATGCTTCCTAAATATATAACTTCATAATAACAGAGGACCAATCGAAAAGTTCGTACTTTGCTACCACAAAACTTCAATCCCAGAAACAGATAATAAGAAATAATCATTAAAATTTAAGATGTATTTAAAAGAGATGCAGATGCCTGCATTTTTTGCAATTACTATATGCATATTGCCGTACTTTTTAATTAAGACACACAAACAGTATATTGAAAAAGACCTTGACATCAATATGGTACAGAAAATATTCCTTTGTTATCGGTTACTGCAATCCTGGCGGTGGCGTTTGTCTGCATTGATTTCACTCACTAAATTTAAATTTTAAAACAGATTTACTCTCATAAACATATTCATCTTACAACCATATCGAATCGAAAACACATCGTTTATTGCTTGGAAACCAAATTTATGGACGAAATAGAATTTAATTCATTTTGGATAAATATTATTATGAATTACGAAATTTATAAATAGAAGCTTATCTATAATATATATCAAATAATGCTTTTTTTTTGTCCATAGCTTCCATATTTTGAAAAACGAATGGGTCTCTTTGTTATTTCTGAAAATAGTATGTTCTATGTTTTCCATATTTCTGCTGTAAATAAGCTGCTTGGAAAACAGTTTTATAATTAAAGTTATGCATAGAAAAAAACATTTCGATGCCACAACAGCAACCTTTTAGGTAAATAAAATGAATTACTATTGAATAATACATGTGTATGTGCCTGCAATAAATTAACTTTTCATTTGAAGTGAATTTTGATATTTAGTATTACCACTTTTTTAAAAAGTATTCTTTTATATTTATAAGGATCGTTTATGAGGCTCTATGGATACTCACACAAAAATGTACACTGCCAAAAATCTGCTTCCTTCGAAGTGGGACAGCATTGTCAAGTTAGTAATTTGATTGTTTATTTATTCCTTGATATTTATTTTCCCTTCATTATGGGGTGAATGAAGCATTTCGTGGCGGAAGGTCTTTCACATGGTGGACTTGAATACGAGACATAATTTTGCGGGTTTTCCGGATAAAGTTATGACGGACTATCCTAATGTTGCTTCCACACTGAAAACGCAAATAATTTCGGAAGTATGTCGCTCAGAAAACGCTTGTACGGTCCAGATGTGTATCCCTTTGAACACGATTTACTGAGCAATGATTTTAAAAAATTCAATATGGATTTCGAAATGCCAGAGTTCGAGAAAATGGACCAGGGCCAATCCGATGAGGAAATATATAATTATCTTTCCCTCTTATGGAGATTCGCCAGAGGGAAAACACTTCGACTTACGTATATGAAAGGAGTATTAGAAATAGAAAAATCGTTCGGAATCTACAATAAAAAAGAAGAGGAGAAGCAGAGAGAGCAAAAACCTAGACTGAGACCTGCTGCAATTCATCATAGGTGAGATAGCTTTGGTTTCTTGCCCAATAGTAGACTGTCCAACTAAAAACTTTAACCCTCTAAGCGTTATGCACGTCTTTTACCGCACGACTAGAAATGGCTCCAAAACGCGCCACACGGTTTTACCTGACTTCAAGAGAGTGTTTTAAGAGGGGGTAGCCGTATTTTTCCGAAATCCTCCCCCCACCCCTTTAAAGGTTTAACATCTTGAAAGATTTTTATGGAGGGTAAGGACGACACAATGGACACTGACAGGAAGTTTTATGGCTCGCAAGGAATCCCCTGTTTTGACCCTGGAGCAATTGTAAAAAAGCTGGGAAGAATTTCTTTAGACCCCTTAGTGAACGAACTAAAAGTTAGTGTATTAAATTAGCTTGATTTGAGATATAATTGCGTTTGAAGTAAATAAATCCATTTTGTAGTTGTCACGATATAAACATTTTTTTATAGTTTTGAAAAGTTCCAATGCATAAATATATTATTATATAATTCACTTTTGATTTTATATTAGTTATATTTTATTAGATTTTATTTTATCGAAAAGACCTCGTTTATTGCTTGGAAAACTATTTTATGGACGAAAAAGAATTTAAATCATTTTGGATACATATTATTATGAATTACGAAATTTATAAATAGAAGCTTATTTGTAATATATATCAAATAATGCTCTTTTTTGGTCCATAGCTTACATATTTCGAAAAAAGAATGCGGTCTCTTTGATATTTCTGAAAATCGTATGTTCTATGTTTTAAATTTTTCTGCTGTAAATAAGCTTCTTGGAAAACAGTTTTATAATTAAAGTTGTACATAAAAAAACATTTCAATGCGACAACAACATCGTTTTAGGCAAATAAAACGAATTACTATTGAATAATGAGTAATACATCTGTATGTGCCTGCATTAAATTAACTTTTCGTTTTGAAATGAATCTTCATATTTAATTGTACCACTTTTTTAAAAATGATCTTTTATATATATAAAGGGAACTTGTATGTAAACCTCGACCTTTCTCCTCATAAGGTTGAAAAATTTGTAAATAATCTGCTTCCTTCGAAGTGGGACATCTGTATCAAGTTATCTTATCAGTGGTTGGTTTTTTGTCATTGTGGACTTGAATCTTAAGTGTTCAAGACATGTGATTTTGCGGGTTTGCTGGACTAAAGGTCTTTTTACACGTTCGGTGCAATTTTTACTACGTTGCCATAGCAATGGCTTTGGAACAACTTTTTGCCAGTGAACTGAGAAAGTTGCTTGAAATTCCAGCCAATGGGGTTTTTCGGCGCCCTACGTGATAAACAAGATGGCGGTAACGGTGATAGCTTTGCATCAAACGCATCAGATATGGCGTATAATATTTTAAACAGAATGATGCTCCATTTCTGTTTACCCCATAAACAAAAGTGCGAGCGAAATAAAAGAAATAATATTGGATGGTCGTTTTCGAAGCAGAAAAATCAGCGAGTAATGTTTCAATGTTGAGAAGGAACGTAGCTGATTTCAGAGCATGTCGTTTTGTTTACGGTAACCTTTCCTCCTCAGATTCGGCGAAAAGTTGCGCCAAAAAAATGCACGTGTGATACCACCTTAAGTTATGGCGGACTATCTTAATGTTGCTTCCACACTGAAAACGCAAATAATTTTGGAAGTATATCCTCCAGAAAACGCTAATATGTCTAGATGTGTATCTCTTTAAACACGACTTACTGAGCAAAGATTTTAAAAAATTCAACATGGACCTTAAAATGCCAGTGTTCGAGAAGATGGACGATTGCCAATCCGATGAGGAAATATACATTTATCTTTCCCTCTTATGGAGATTCGCCAGAGAGAAAGAACTTCGACTTACCTATATGAAAGGAGTATTAGAAATAGAAGAATCGTTCGCAATCTACGATAAAACAGAAGAGGAAATGCAGACAAGGAAAGCAAAAAGTTAGACTGGAGACCTAGCTGCAATTCATCTTATGTGAGATAGCTTTGGTTTCTTGCCCAATAGTAGACTGTCCCACTAACAACTTTAACCCTCTAAGCGTTATGCACGTCTTTTACCGCGTGTCTAGAAATGGTTCCAAATCGCACCACACGGTTTTACCTGATTTCAAGAGAGTGTTTTAAGAGCGGGTAGCCGTATTTTCCGAAATCCTTTCCTCCCATCCCCCTTTAAAGGCTTAACATCGTGAAAGATTTTTAGGGAGGGTTGCGACAACACAATGGACACTGACAGGAAGTTTTATGGCTCGCAGGAAACCCCCTGTTTTGACCCTAGAGCAATCGTAAAAAAGCTGGGAAGAATTTCTTTGGACCCTTTAGTAAACGAACTAAAAGTTAGTGTTTGTAAATTAGCTTGATATAAGATATTACGTTTGAATTAAATAAATTTTTTTTGTAGTTTTCATGACATAACCATTTTTTTCTAGTTTTGAAAAGTTCTAACGCATAAATAAAATATTATATAATCCACTTTTGATTTTATATTAGTTTAATGTTTTAACAAGTTGGGACGGTAATTTGCTATTTTCTATAGTTGGGTTACTTGGTTAACTCAAATTTTTTTCTTCACCTTAAAATGATCAAACGGAAGATTTTTTATAATATATATCTCTCTATATAATATCTACAACTGTAACTGTGCCGCTTACGTCATTAATTGGGGTAACCAAAAGTAATTAATAGAATCTCGGGGTAAATTAATATATTTAATGACATAAGATAGCACATTTACAAAGAACAGACACTTAGACAATTACAAGACAAACATTTAAAGAAAATAAGTAAAGTTTACAAAGTCCAGGATTGGACAACGAAACGGGGAACGCATGCTTGTTCCGATCCAAACTGACGATACTACAGTGTTTCGTACAGTCACACTTCCGGTCCAAGCCCATAATGTAATGGCGGCACCTACATTTCGGTCTTGGAACTATACCGTGCGTTACACAACTATATTTTATTGCTTCATTTTTCTTCTCTTAATCAATGCTTTCAGTTTTTAAAACATGATTATTTCATTATAAGGTGTCAAAAAATAATTAAAACCGAGCGCTTCAAAATTTAAAACCTTTTAAACTTTCCATGAACTAAAAATGAATAATTTTTTAATTTTTGCATCATATTATTTGTAAAAAATTCTTAGGCTTTGATAAAAATAACAATGAAAAGACTAATTCAAATCCATTAGTTCTTTTAAATTTTAAAGCGAGGTGTTCAGGGCATCTTACGTATTGTTAAGATACACCAAATTATATTTGAATTTAAAAAAAATGCTTGAGTTTCAGTTTACTTCAGAGAGAACATGAATGAGGGTTTTTTTCCACAAATTCATATTTTTAAACTTGAATATTTCAATAAATAGCAATTAAAAATGTCCGGATACATTTACAGTTGACATTTATGCATATAAATAAATGTTAAGATCAATTTTAAATTCCTTTTTAAAAAATATCTATTTATGCAAAATTCCTCATCTTTTTTTTAAAAGCTAACTGAAGAACAAGTAACTAAAATCTGGATACTTTTTGCAATCTCAATCATACAAATCTAGGAATTTTATATTAGAATTTCATTTGAAATTTCGAAAAAATATTAATGTATCGCGCATACGCAGTTATAAACTATTTACCATAAGTTCTCTAACATGACTCCGAATATATTATTAAATTAAATTTTTAATGTTTCGTTTCTTAAGCATTTTTAATACATTTCGTAAATTTCATACAATTCAGATAAAAACTGCATGTTAAGAGCAAAAAATATGCAGAAAAATTTGATGATCATACAATAATTTTTAAATAGAAGTGAAGCTGAGAAGCTAAAACGCCGGAACGAAAAATTATGATTATATCTACAATAGTTTTTGAAATATTTATTTTTAAATTCAGAACACATACGCGTTAAGTTATACTTAATATTAGTTAAAAAGTCAACATAATAATGTAATCGTTTGAAGACGCATTCATGTACTATTAAAAAAATTATAAGGGACATTGTTGCGAATGTTAAAAATTTCGTATAATTTTAAATTCAGACTTTAACAGATTGATGTAGAAGATATAAAATGGACCTCTAAAATACATGATTTTAGATGCAATGCCTTGATCTTGACAAACAGAAGATGGCATTTTCACTTGCTAGGCAGAGTCAGTTTAGGCAGGGCCCTTACTTTTTGCCCACCTGGGCCCCGCTGTTTTTGAGGGGTGCCGCTCTAGAAATTGTAGTTTTAAGGAAAAGTATAAAAATTACAAATACAAAAAATAAGTTCTGTAATTTTCCATACAGAATTATAACTACTAATTGTGGAATTGATTTTCAATACTTTGTTGTGTTTGAAAATATATAAGGTAACCAACCGTACTCCTTTACATTTGCACTACTTTCTCGAAAAACCGTACTCCTTTTAAAACTTGTACATCCGAAATGCACCTTTTGTACTCTTAAAAAAGTATATAAACTATAACGGTTGATTCTAATGTATACAAATTCTTAAATGTTCCTATTTAACCATTCCCGTTCAAAGAGTTTACATGGAAAAAAATTCAGACTCGCCTATTCATGAACTGTACGAATCCAACAATATATGTTTTATTTTTCACCGAATAGGATTGCATCATTTTGGGGATACGCTTAGATAAACATTTATATGCTATCGTTTGTAAATTAAACATTTTTCTTTTAATTATGTTTATTTCAGAAGGAACTTTGATTTATTTTATTCATGAAATACAAGTTTTAAATAAATTACCTTTTCTTTTCAAACGTATTTGCTTAATAATATATATATTTCTGTATTATATTAATTTTTTAAACTATTCAAAACTATATGTTTTTTGCTCCTCTAAAAGCTTTTAGGATTTTAGAAATGATCTTACAATCCATGTGTACGGTTTATATATTTAAAAATGAAAAAGAGCTTTTTAAAATTTTTTTTGTCTCGTTTAAAAATAAAAAATTGTTTTCGACTACAGCTTGTAAAATGTACTTAAATAAGTGGAGGAATAGGATTTTTTTACATAAAATGAATATTTTTGACTGCAGTAAAACTGATATTTACATTTCAGTTTCTTTACAATTTGAATAGAAGTTGTAAGCAATTTTACGTAGAGGGTATTGAATATAGCCCCCTTGTCTATTTAAAAGCGGTGTTTCATTTTGATACCAGCACACACTCTAATATGACTCATTTACAATTCTATAATCAGCTTCGGTGATATATAAATTTTCAAAAATACTCTACATGTACAAAAAATTCTTTCAAAACCATCCATCACATATCATACTTTGTCTTCTTCACAGCAGGCATTACTTTTTTATACTCAAAAAATTAATACAGAATATATTTCCAAATGTTAATATTTTTTTAAAATTTGGTATGAATACATTGCGGAATTGTCGGTTAGCTTTACTGAACAAATTGTTTTAAGTGTACTGTTTTGAAAGACAAAATTAATTGGGGAGAAATTTTTTTCACAATAGAAAATGGTTAGAAATTCTGTCACATTTTAAAGAAAAATATATCCCCATTAAAATAAAAAAAATTGACTAAATGAGCTTTATACTCTGTTACAAATGCCCATATAGAGAAGGTATTTTTGCTTAATACAAGTTGTTCGAAAGAGACAACACTATGAAACAAAATCTAGATTTTTGCCGAAAAAATTTATTTAACATGAAAACATCATTTATAGGATTAGAATTTATATAAATTAAAAGTATTGAAATCCTTCTTTATGTTACTTTAATTTTGAAAGATAATTGAATATAAGGTTGATTTTATTTCATAAATCTAATCATGGTATGTAATGATACTCCATTTATTCTCTTATTTGAAAGAGACAGAAATATGGTTACTTTTTTAAAAAAACATAAGATGTATTTGGGTATTCTTAGTCTCATATTCCACAACAAATACACGGTGCTTTTTCCTAGTTCAAATCGTAAAAACAAAATTTTTTTTCTTAAAAAAATTCAATTTTTAAATATTTTGTTTTGTAAACAAGTATTTTTCAACTTTTAACCCTTTTTTTCAAGTGTTTTTTTCTTTTCACTTTTATTGAGACTTAACAGATCAGTGTACAACCAAGTGGACCCCGCTTTTTTCATCCAAGATTCACCCAAGACAACGTCACAGCTGAGAACGAGTGTTCTCCCGGTTTTAAATTAACAAAGAGGTCGAACTAATAAAATCTTCCGCTGTAGACCTCCCACGAACCTAAAAGGAGGAAAGGAATGAAATCTGTTGCACTTTCGGAGGAAATTTCAAAAATGAAGTAAACGCTTTTGGAATGGTTTTTCAGGAATGAGACAATCACTCAGAGGGTTTAAAAAAAACAGAATGCCAAACCCCAACTCAAGTAACAAAAATAAAATTAATGAGAACGAAATTAAAGATAACTCTAAAGTCATTAATAATAATGAAGACTCAAAACTTTAAAAAAAACTAAAATCCTAAAAATAAAGCTAAGCGCAATAGACAACAGGAGTTTAAAGTCCCTAAGAAATTCGCACGCTCAATGAAGAAAATACCTTCAGAGCAAGTTTGCACTACTAAGAATAGCTTCTCTCTCTCCGCGGTTTAAGAGAACTCGAAGCATACGGAAGATTCAAGTGATCCCCCTCTTCCCCCACCACCAAAAATAAAAACTATTTTCATGCGAATTAACAAAAACTATAATTTGTTCCTCCGAAAAATCAACAGAAAATATCCGGAGAGGGTAAATAAAACAACCAGAGACTACATTAAAATTCAACCGAGGTCGCATGACGACAATAAGAATATCACCAAACTATTAAAAGTAAAGAAAGCGCAATTGTATACTGTCGAGCCGATAGCCAATAGACCTATTAGGGTCATAATTAAAGGGTTGTCGGCAAATACCGATGGCTCTGACATCGAGTTCGACTTTTAAGAACATGGGATTAACGTTGAGAAAATCGCGCAATTGCGCAAATTCTCAAACAAAGCCCTCTTCCCGTTCTTCATGGTTGAAGTCAAACGATCTGAGATCGCACGAAAAATGTTTAAAGTAAAACATGTATGTTATGTAACTGTGTCGATCGACCCGTTTCGCAAGAAACCGGGCGTCACCCAGTGCCTTAACTGCAATTTTTTCAATCACACATCTAAACATTGCAGGATGACACCTAGGTGTCTAAAGTACGGCAAAAACCACCGCACCTCGGATTGCTCCACTAAAGGAAAAAATTAAACTCCCGCACTGCATAAATTGCGACGAAGACGGGCATGTTGCATCTCATCGTAAATGCAGTGAATTCCCGAAACTAAGAAAAGGAGAAAAACTAAATGATAAAGATAAGAAAAACACCCATTACTCGACTTGTTACGGCTAACATTAGCCACGCGAGCGTTTGTTGTAACAAAATAAACAACCAGATGCCACCACCAGAGGAGATCGCTGTATCTTCGGTCACTACTCTCACCCAAAATGAAGAGATTCCCCTTTCCTCAGTTCCAAATATAAATTTCGGAAACTTCGCAACATACATCACAGATCTTCAGAACATAACCTCCAAATTCCTGGAAATTTTCAATTCTTTGGAGAATATGTCCAAAACCACATCTTCTTATTAACCATCAAGCGATCACATGTAACAAAGTCAATTCTAATCAAGTGTTCTTGCATACCCCATATCAAAAATTCAAAAGTTCACAGCAAAATCCTTCCATTAATTCCTTCCACTTTCAAAATTTACAATTTTTTTCTCTCTCTTAAGAAAATCACTTTTCAAACATCAAGTTAGATCCAACCAATCAGAGAGCTTCAAAGCCCTTACGGACTTTGGAATCTCTCTCTCACCCTATCAAGGCGACGGCACCAATCTCCAGACCGAAGCAACCACCACTATCATGAATAGCTGCCACCCCATTGGTTGAGCAGTTTAACCTCCCGAGATTCTCATTGGCCGAGGGAAAATCATTCAAATACAAAAGCATTCTGATCACATTTTCTTAGACTCTTCGTTAAAAGCCCTTTCCTTCTCATACGTTCATTTATTTTCCCATGAACACAATAATTTTTACTTAAAGTAATTTTTTAAATTTATTAACACCTTGAATAAAATTTGGCGAGTTTGCTATCTTTCAAGTCAAGCTATCTCTTTCACCTCAAGACAGGAGGTAAAAGCCCTGACGGGCTATGTACTGCAAAAGAAAAATCAGCATGTAATCTTTATTGTCATTTTCGACAACCCACCTCTGTGAAGAGGTGCGCTCTGCAGTGACAACAATGAAAACTAAACATCCGTTTAAGCTGGAAGTAAGAAACACTCTTCGAGTGTAATTTTGTTTTATTACCCCCAGATAGAGAGAAAACGTCTCAAAGCGAAAAAAAGAATCCATTACTCTCATTGATTTACATCGTTCAAATGAGTTGAATCGCTTTGTTCATTTTTTTCTGTCTAACACTCTATTTTATTTTATGAGCATGTTTAAATAAATTGAATGTTTGCCTGTATGTTTTTATGTTTTCCTAAATCCTTCACACTTCCGATTGCGATGAAACTTTGGGGAATAATGGGATACATGTCCGCGAAGGTTCCTGAGCTAGTAAATTAAGGTGCTGTTTGTAAGAAATGCAACACCATGAAGGAATCATCAGAATTAAATGAAATTAAATGCACAAACGACTTGTATTAATACAAAAAGAATGACGAAATTTTCAAAGCAAAAACACTATATTAAGTGTCCAAAATCAGTATTTGGTATAGCCACCACGCGCTGCAATAAGTGCTGCTATACGACGTGGATTAGAGTCAAACAGATTTTGAATCTCTGCTTGTAGATGAGAATTCCATTTTGCTTGTATGAGCATTAAAAGTTCGTCTTTTGAAGCTGCAGAACGCAGATCAGGAGCGAGAAGCCGACCAACCAAATCTCACACGAGTTCAATAGACGACATATCCGGCGAATAAGCAGACGAATGAAGAAGTTGCATGTATTGGGCTGAACAGAAGTCGCGAACAGTCTTTGCAACATGTGGGCGTACATCATCCTGCTGAAAGGTAGCTCCAGGGATGCCTTGAAGGAAGGGAATGATTTCGGACTGTAGCACTTCAGGGACGTACCTGATGCTATTGAGATTACCCTCAATTCTTAGCAAATTGGATTGTTCATGATACGAAATCGCCTCCCAAACTATTACTCCGGGGGTTAGGCCACTAAGTCGTTCGCTAACGCACTTTAGAAGGAAGTTTTCCCCGCCATAGTGTCTAACACGAATGCGGCCATCACGGTCCCACAAATTGAAGCGTGATTCATCTGAAAAAATAACTTGGTGTCAATCAGTTTGGAAGACTCTGTGCTCATGAGCCCATTGCCGACGCAGCCGACGGTGGTTTGCCGTGAGGGGGGGATCATATACAAAGGCACTTTTGCACGCAATCCATGGTGCAGCAGACTTAGACGAATTGACGAAGCCTACATAAGTATACCTATAGCAGTAGACCAACGTGCTGCCAACTGCCTGGAAGAAGCTGTACGGTCATTCACCGCCATGTGTAGCAAGTGTTGATCGTCGCACACTGGCGTCACCTTCCGTCATCCACTTCCAGTTTTTCGAGTTGTTCTGTGCTCGTCGGTCCACTACTTCCACACTCGCATCACTGTGGAACTGTTACGCTGCACACGAGCTTCTATTACGCGATAGGGAAATCCTCCTTCTCGAAAGCCGAAAATCCTCCCTCGTTCAAACTCCGTAAGTTGTTGGAATTTCTCCTTATTTCGTCGTGGAGGCATACTTGGGTCTGAATAAACGTTTGCCACTAACAAATAACCATGAACTATTTTCAACGTCCCACTATAGCCCTCTATTTATAAGCTTTCAGCATCAGTTCAGAAGGAGCTACGCACGCCACGCATGCCTAGTGGCTCTGAAACCTTACTATTTCACGTAACAGCCTATAATTGATATTTGCTGCTAAGTTCATTTAATTCTGAGGATTCCTTCATGGTGTTACATTTTTTACAAACAGCAGTGTATAAATATACAGGGTGTCCAGCCTTAATGTGACCCAATAGCTAATTCCTGAACCGTTCGGCTTAGATATGGACTTCCAATTTAAAAAATGTTTTAAAAAAGGTAAGGAATGTTTTTACGTGCTTTTCGAACCAAAAGATCCATTTACAAAAAAATTACAAAAAAAAAATAAATTTTTGTATGGTCTTCCGGTCCTATCACTTGTATTTAGCCAAGATGCAGTACACAAAAACAAAGTAAACACAAAAAGTTTCATTTTATTACAATAAAAACTAGACTTAGATGCGCTGTGAAACCCACCTATCTTCTGCTACTTTTTCTTTTTTGGCTTGCCTCTCGAAAATTTCAAAAAACAGATTAATATCTGCATTTTTGGCATCAAATTTAGACACCAAGTCTTTTAAATTAACTCGTCTGTTTACCACTTGCCCATCTAATTCGGCAGACGAAACAGTAACCGTATCAGTAGCATTAGACAATCTTAAACGTTCTAGCTCATATTCCCGAATTTGTCTCCGCTCCTCAAACTCTTGATCCCTAATTAGCTTTTCTCGCTCTCTTTCGTTCCTTTCTTTTTCCTCCTTTTCTTTCACTACCCTTTCTTTATTTTCCTCTAAAACTCCCTCCATCACCGCTTTGATGGTTTCCATATTATAATTCTTATTTTGTAAAATTTTATCGTTGATTTCTACCTTTCTTAGATCATCATGGGCTTCTACCCCTAATTCCCTCGCTGTATCTAACAGGTCGACTTTTCGCAGTTTTAAAAGGAAAGCCATGATGAAAAATAAACACTATAACCAACTAAACCAGAGTACTATACTAAATGAAGAAAACACACATATATCAAAACCAATACAATCTTAATAAAACCACTAAGTAAGTCTAGAATCAATATGCAAAATTGACAATATGCTAAACAATAGTACTACAACAATTTAAGAAAATACACGTATACCCAAAACAAGTATAATCCTAAAAACACCACTAAATGGGTCTAAAATCAATATGCACAATTGACAAAATGCTAAACAATAGTACTACACTAAATGAAGAAAATACTCATATACCCAAAACAAGTATAATCCTAAAAACACCACTAAATAGGTCTAAAATAAATACGTAAACTTGACAATTGTGCTTTAAACTACAACTGTACTCAACTATCAATAACAAAAATAAAAACACATTGCTACGATTCTGATCCCGAAAACCAAACTAACATAATAAATTAAAAAACACTTTCACACAAACAACTCTTTTAGACTCTTGGTAATCAAATGAAATAGCGCGAGTACAAAATTCAATTAAATTTCCAAACAGTACTAAACTAATAAATAACTACTGCCTCGAGCATAATCTCAAAGAAAGGGACTCATCCCTTTTTTTTCTTCTCGATGGGTTCTCTCTTTTGTGGTTGACCCTGCGCCGACTCCTTCACTTGTCGTCTAAGGAACTTCTTTTCGTAGTTGACAATGGGGAAGCTCAACCTCTTGACCTTTGACAACTTTTCCTTTTCGTAGTTGAAGCTGCGGCACTTCACTAATATAAAACTGGATTCCGTCTTCAGACCGTAACTTGACTTATCACACACAAAAGTCCTCGAGAAAATTTCTCTCCTCACTGGGCGAGTCACTTCTTGCGATTCTCTCTCCTAACCGTACAATTTTCGAACCGGGGCACTGTGAAATTCAGAAACGTGCGTTCCAGCATTTATTCCATTTAAATGCAACCGCTGCCTCCAGATATTTATATATATAAGCTGTAATTACTTCAATCAGCTTATAAATACAAAATTTATTAATAGTAAAGTTTAACTGGGAAAGAACACTCGTTCCGAGATTAGGATCGGTCTCTGTAATGGTAATAGAAGCCAAAGTCCTTCGCTTTCGTCTATAATCGAAGATGCAGGGTAATAGCGGCCAGAGTCCTTCGCTGTCGTCTATAATCGAAGATGCAGGGTAATAGCGGCCAGAGTCCTTCGCTGTCGTCTATAATCGAAGATGCAGGGTAATAGCGGCCAGAGTCCTTCTCTGTCGTCTGTAATCGAAGATGCAGGGTAATAGCGGCCAGAGTCCTTCTCTGTCGTCTGTAATCGAAGATGCAGGGTAATAGCGGCCAGAGTCCTTCTCTGTCGTCTGTAATCGAAGATGCAGGGTAATAGCGGCCAGAGTCCTTCTCTGTCGTCTGTAATCGAAGATGCAGGGTAATAGCGGCCAGAGTCCTTCTCTGTCGTCTGTAATCGAAGATGCAGGGTAATAGCGGCCAGACTCCTTCGCTGTCGTCTATAACCGAAGAAGCAGGGTAATAGCGGCCAGAGTCCTTCGCTGTCGTCTATAATCTAAGATGCAGGGTAATAGCAGCCAGAGTCCTTCGCTATCGACTATAGACGCCGTGAGTTTCCCGCTGGATCACTCAAGAGGCCTCTCGCGGTTCTCTCTCCGATCTCACTACAAAATCTCACGCCGTGCCTTTTAAAGACCAGGTAGCTCCCGGTTCCTCTTTTCGGCTCCCTTTGTCCCTTCTCTGTCGGCTTCTCAAACGTGGGAAAATTCCCGACCAAAATGTCGGGTGCCGCCTCAACGTCCCGCCGTCGCCAAGGATGCGTGGGAAACGGAAATTCCACACAGGCCGGGGAATATGCCCACTCCCGGATTCTGAGGAATGGTCATGGGAACAGAGGTCAGAGCCCATTCGGGTTAATTTTTCCCAGCAATTAGGGAAATGAGAGAGGCTGCATCACAGCCGACTCTACCCTAGCAAGTGAAAATACCATTTTCGGTTTGTCAAGATCAAGGCATTGCAGACTGTATCATGTATTTTAGAGGTCCATTTTATATCTTCTACATGAATGTGTTAAAGTCTGAATTTAAAATTATACGAAATTTTTAACATTCGCAACAATGCCCTTTATAATTTTTTTAATAGTATATGAATGCGTCTTCAGACGATTACATTATTATGTTGACTTTTTAACTAATATTAAGTACAACTTAACATACAGGTTTTCTGATTTTAAAAATAAATATTTTAAAAACTATTGTAAATATAATCAGAATTTTTCGTTCCGGCGTTTTAGCTTCTCAGCTTCACTTCTATTTAAAATCATAGCATAATCATCAAATTTTTCTGCATATTTTTTGCTCTTAACATGCATAACCGAATTGTATGAAATTTACGAAATGTATTAAAAATGCTTAAGAACCGATACATTAAAAATTTAATTTAATAATATATTCGGAGTCATGTTAGAATTTATGGTAAATAGTTTATAACTGCGTATGCGCGATACATAAATATTTTCTTCCGAAATTTCAAATGAAATTCTAATGTAAAATTCCTAGATTTGTGTGATTGAGATTGCAAAAAGTATCCAGATTTTAGTTACTTGTTCTTCAGTTAGCTTTTAAAAAAAGATGAGGAATTTTGCATAAATAGATGTTTTTTAAAAAGGAATTTAAAATTGATCTTTATATTTATTTATATGCGTAAATGTCAACTGTAAATGTGTATCCGGATATTTTTAATTACTATTTATTCAAATATTCAAGTTTTAAAAAAATGAATTTGGGGAGGGGGGCGTCATTCTTGTTCTCTGTGAAGTAAACTGAAATTCAAGCATTTTTTTTTTAATTCAAAATTAGTTTGGTGTGTCTTAACAATACGTAAGATGCCTGAACACCTCTCTTTAAAATTTAAAAAAAAAAAAAAACTAATGGATCTGAATTAGTTTTTTCGTTGTTATTTTTATCAAAGCGTAAGAATTTTTTTACAAATAATTTGATGCAAAAGTTTAAAAATTATTCATTTTTAGTACATGAAAAGTCTAAAAGGTTTTAAATTTCGAAGCACTAGGTTTTTTATTATTTTTTGACACCTTATAATGAAATAATCATGTTTTAAAAACTGAAAGCATTGATTAAGAGAAGAAAAATGAAGCAATAAAATATAGTTGTAGATATTATATAGAGAGATATATATTATAAAAAAAATTCCGTTTGATCATTTAAAGGTGAAGAAAAAAATGCGAATTAAACCAAGCAATCAAACTATAGAAAATAGCAGATTACCCTCTCAACTTGTTAAAACTTTAAACTGATATAAAATCAAAAGGGAATTATATAATACATTATTTATGCATTGGAACTTTCAAAACTAGAAAAAAAATTTTATATCGCTACAACTACAAAAAGGATTTATTTACTTCAAACGCAATTATATCTCAAATCAAGCTAATTTACAAACACTAACTTTTAGTTCGTTCACTAAGGGGTCTAAAGAAATTCTTCCCAGCTTTTTTACGATTGCTCCAGGGTCAAAACAGGGGATTCCTTGCGAGCCATAAAACTTCCTGTCAGTGTCCATTGTGTCGTCCATACCCTCCATAAAAATCTTTCAAGATGTTAAACCTTTAAAGGGGGGGGGGAGGATTTCGGAAAAATACGGCTACCCCCTCTTAAAACACTCTCTTGAAGTCAGGTAAAACCGTGTGGCGCGTTTTGGAGCCATTTCTAGTCGTGTGGTAAAAGACGTGCATAACGCTTAGAGGGTTAAAGTTGTTAGTTGGACAGTCTACTATTGGGCAAGAAACCAAAGCTATCTCACCTATGATGAATTGCAGCAAGGTCTCAGTCTAGGTTTTTGCTCTCTCTGCTCTCCTCTTCTTTTTTATCGTAGATTGCGAACGATTCTTCTATTTCTAATACTCCTTTCATATAGGTAAGTCGAAGTTCTTTCTCTCTGGCGAATCTCCATAAGAGGGAAAGATAATTGTATATTTCCTCATCGGATTGGCAATCGTCCATCTTCTCGAACACTGGCATTTTAAGGTCCATGTTGAATTTTTTAAAATCTTTGGTCAGTAAGTCGTGTTTAAAGAGATACACATCTGGACATACAATGGTGTGCAAAAATTAAGGACGAGACGGTTTTTTCAATATAACTTTGTACAAAAGCATTCCAAATCAACACATTTAATACCGTAAGATCCCCAATACATAAGGACATGAGTAATGTAAGCAACACTTACTAAAAGAGAAATCAGAGGGCTAAAAAGAAGCTTTATTGAAAAAGTAGCATCGAGCGCAATGCGACTGAAGGCCGAAACATCCCTGTGATGGGTGTCCAGCAAGAAATATCCGATCTTTAGTAGGGGATATGATCTCCCCTGACTGCTAGGCAGGTTTCACAGCGTCTGCCCATGCTGAGAATGAGGGTGTCAATGAGTTGTTGAGGCATTGCTGCCCATTCGTCTTGCAACGCCAATCGCAGCTCCGGAATCGTTACTGGTGGTAAGGTACGAGCTGCCTAGCGTCTGCCTAGAAAATCCCATACATGCTCGATGGGATTGAGATCCGGAGATCATGCCGGCCAATCCATACGTTCAATATCTTCACTCTTTAAGAGCTGTTCGGCAGCTACTGTGCGATGACATGGTGCATTGTCGTCCATGAAAAGGAACTGCGGACCCATAGCGCCTCTAAAAAGACGCACATATGGAAGAAGAATCTCGTTACAATAACGGGTCCCGTTGACTGAACCTGCGTCGAAGATGTGAAGGTCTGTACGACTACCAAGCATGATTCCTGCCCAAACGAGAACACCGCCACCTCCATACCTTTCCCTTTCAATGATGTTCGAGGGGTGATTGCGGCTTCCCAGCTCTCTCCAGATGAGTATGCGATGAGAATCGCTACACAGACTGAATCTGCTCTCATCTGTAAAGAGTACTCGTCCCCATTCATTGTCTCTCCAATTCCGGTATTCCCGGCACCACAGAGAACGCCTTCTGCGATGGGCAGGCGTTAGAGGTACACACCGTACAGGGCGTCGTGCAAACAGACCACCACCGTGCAGTCTTCTGGCCACGGTAAAACGCGATATCGGTCGTCCAGTCGCGTGTCGTGTGTCTAGCGATTTCTCCCGCTGTCTGCCGCCTGTTTCTTCTGGCCTGTAAGGCAATATACCGGTCATCTGCGGGTGTGGTTCCTCGTGGACGACCACTACTGAACCCCCGGATAGCTGTTCCTGTAGTTTGAAATTGTCTCCAAAGTCGTGAAACGATGCTGTGAGCAATTCCGAACTCTGCAGCCACACTTGTCCTACTGCGACCTTCCTCCAACTTCCCAATGATTCGACCTCGGGTAAAAGCATCCAGATGTCGTCTAACAGATTGATTATTCGCCATTTCTCGCTGAGGCAGCAACTCGGTGTGATTTTAACTGCTATAAGGTGTGCAATCTCTTTGCCAGAAATACTAATCTTACACCGACAACATGCTTTAATAGTCAGACACTCCCCCATTACCTCTACCTGCATATCTGCGCATGTGCTACCGTACATCACCTCACTTAATCTCCTGATTGGTCTTTCTGTCCGCTCTGCCTCTTCGTTCAGCTGATATGCTAATTTTTCGACTTCGTCCTTAATTTTTGCACACCAGTGTATTAGCGTTTTCTGGACGATATACTTCCAAAATTATTTGCGTTTTCAGTGTGGAAGTAACATTAGGATAGTCCGCCATTACTTAAGGCGGTATCACACGTGCATTTTTTTGGCCCAACTTTTCGCCGAATCTGAGGAGGAAAGGTTACCGTAAACAAAACGACATGCTCTGACATCAGCCACGTTCTTTCTCCACATTGAAACATTACTCGCTGATTTTTCTGCTTCGAAAACGACCATCCAATATTAATTCGCTCGCGCTTTTGTTTATGGGGTAAACAGAAATGGAGCATCATTCTATTTAAAATATTATACGCCGTTAAAATATTGTTCACCATTAAAATATTATACGCTATATCTGATGCGTTTGATACAAAGCTATCACCGTTACCGCCATCTTGTTTATGACGTAGGGCGCCGAAGAACCCCATTGACTGGAATTTCAAGCAACTTTCTCAGTTCACTGGCAAAAAGTTGTTCCAAAGCCGTTGCTACGGCAACGGAGAAAAAATTGCACGAATTGGAACAAATATTGCACCAAACGTGTACGTGTGATAAGGCCTTTAGTCCAGAAAACCGGCAAAATGACACATGCCTTGAACACTTAAGAATTAAGTCCACAACGACAAAGAACTTTCTGCTGTGAAATGTTACATTCACACCAAAAGGAAAAAGAATATATCATGGAATAAGAAAACAACAAACTACTGTAAAGCTAACTTGATAAAAATCTCCCACTTCGAAAGAAGCAGATTACTTACATGTTATAATCAAACATATTAAACTAATCTAGGAATTTGTGTATGTTCCCTTTATATATACCAGAGATCTTTTTTAAAATAGTGGTACAAATAAATATGAAAATTCATTTCAAGACGAAAAGTTAATTTAATGCAGGCACATACAGATGTATTACTCATTATTCAATAGTAATTTATTTTATTTGCCTAAAACGATGTGTTGTTTTCGCATTAACTTTAATTATAAAACTGTTTTCCAAGAAGCTTATTTACAGCAGAAAAATCTAAAACATAGAACATATGATTTTCAGAAATATCAAAGAGACCGCATTCTTTTTTCGAAATATGTAAGCTATGGACAAAAAAAGAGCATTATTTGATATATATTACAGATAAGCTTCTATTTATAAATTTCGTAATCCATAATAATATGTATCCAAAATGATTTAAACTCTTTTTCGTCCATAAAATAGGTTTCCAAGCAATAAACGATGTGTTTTCGATTCGATCCGGTTGTAAGATGAATATGTTTATAAGAGTAAATCTGTTTTAAAATTTAAATTTAGTGAGTGAAATCAATGAAGACAAACATCGCCACCAGGATCGCAGTAATCGATAGCAAAGGAATATTTTCCATACAAGATTGAGGTCAAGGTCTTTTTCAATATAATATTGTGTGTCTAAATTAAAAAGTACGGCAATATTCATATAGTAATTGCAAAAAATGTAGACATCTGCATCTCTTTTAAATACATCTTACATTTTAATGATTATTTCATATTATCTCTTTCTGGGAATTGAAGTTTAGTGGGAGCAATGTAGGAACGTTTCCATTGGTCCTCGGTTATTATGAAGTTATATATTTAGGAAGCATTGAAACTCTGTAAGATTTTGAAGATAATTTTAAACTGCAGTGTATATTTTGTGCGGACCACAAACATCGCATTTCCTTACTTGTGAAGAAAACCCGGTTTGGCTCACATATGTTGGTAAAATCAAAGCAAGAATTCGGATCAATTCCGAGAACGTCTTTCAGAAAAAATCTCAGATCCTAATTAAACCATTAAAACGAAGTGTATTTCTAAGGATTCATTACAGTAAAGTCTTTTTTATAGTTTTGCTCGACACTGTTTTCTTCTGTATCTGATAATTGCTGTAGGTAATGCCTCAATCATGAACGAAAATTGTCGGATGATATATTTTTGTATCTTTTGGGTACCTTTATTTCTCGTACTTTTTTTCTTGTTGTCAAATTAGCCACACTCTATTTCTTTTTCTTTGTTAAAACAATAATATTACTTCGGATTATATTCCAAACTTTGAAAACAAATCTTGCAGGAAAAAATTAAAATTTTGTATAGATTTTCTATAACCTACCAAATAATATTCATTAAGCTTTAAGTAATAGTAATTTTTCTTTTCTTAAGCCTTGTTGAAAACATGATAAATAAGTTATACTTGATCTTTTGCTGTTGAGTTTCATTTCTACATTTATTGTACTTCAATTTTTGTTCTAAAACAAAGTTTATTTTTCTTACGAAAGACGTCGCTGGTGACTAACGCAAGAAAACATGTTGAAAATAAAATACTACATTCATCTGTTGTCCAAAATATTATTTTTTTTGTGAATATATCTCATGATTATCTTCCAAACCTCAGTTTAATCTGCAATTAATTTAGAAAATGAAAAATAATTTATTGCATAAAAAATATATATGACTAAAAAAGCCAAATATATTGGATTTTGTAACTTACATTAAAATATCTACACTTTTGCTTTGCGTTAAAAAAATTTAAGCATAAAATATTAGAAAAATAAACTAAATTTTTATATAACATGTAAATTAATTCAACTAGATTTAAATTCTATTCTTTTTTCAAAAGAATTAAGTAATATGTCAACTTTTCAAGTAGTTTTCAAGTAGTTATGAAGTAGAATAACTTTCTCAATATAATATAATGTACATGTATTAATATTATATTAATACAACATTTGAGCTATTTTTTTCCACCACACACATTACAATATATTGAAATCAAATATAATCACCAGGATATCATATTTTAATTGCATATTTATGCCAATAATTAAATGATTAAGCTGAGTAATCTTGTGCTAACAAATGCTATCAATATTTTGCAAAATCTTATGTTGAAAAATTATTGAAAAAATTATTTTCAGTCATGTAAAATTAAAATAGTGTTTTAATGTAGAACATACATTGGAAAATAACATATTAAAAAATTACAGGCATTGTAAGTTTTTGTTTTATATGCCTTAACAAATTTTAAATGCATTTTTCTCAGAATTTCAGTTTTGAAGGTATAAAAGTTCTAATCCCTAAGACTTTTTTTCTGTTCATCACAGAGCAGTGAAAATTTTTGTATATACTCTCAAACGTATGTTCTATAAAATTAAGTATGGATTTAAAGCTGAGATCTCAAAAAAAATTGTTTTTTAGAAAAATTATTAAAAATCAACAAGGGAATAGATTTTCAAATCCATACTAACTTTTTGCAATAATCTAAGAAACATAAATAACTTTAAGAGACTAAAATTTTTTCAAAAAATGAACATTTAAAAAAATAAAAAGTAACATTTTCAAAAATAATTGACAACTAGTTTTTCATGTAATTGAAAAAATAAAATTATATCGAAACATTTGTCTCGCTAGTCTATAAAAATAGATATTGCAACACTTTTCATTAGGTATAACAAAAAATGTAATGAAACAATTAATAAAATAAAGGAAAAAATAACAAAAAATCAAATTATCCAAAATGTAAATAAAATGCGATAAAAAAGCAAAAATCATTCCACTAATACAGCAATACAAAAATAGTATAGGACTATTCAATTATTTTAGTTTCCATATTATATAATAGATAGCGCTAACATTGTATTCAAAGAAAACTATCAGGTTACAAATGTGCTGTCTCCATCCATTCCTCTCTTTTACACTCTGGTCATTGTGACGTACTATTCGCGCCATCTGGTGGTTTCCTGTAATTTGCATATTCTTCTTCAAGATGTGTGTGATAATTCTACAGGTGAAATTTTTATTTTAGAGTTCAATTTCTGTGTGATTCTGAATTATCCTTAATTTATGGACATGAGTGTTATTTAAAATGTACTGGGAATGCATATAGTAACCGCAAAATGCAGATTTCACCATCTCTCTTTAAATACTTCTCAAATTTAAATGATTATATTTTATTATTTTATTAAGTTTTTTTGGTTATAATATAGGAAGATATCAAGAGAGAAATTGGTCTTCTGTTATTAAGCAGAATTTATAACGCTATATATTTACGAAGCATTGAAATTCTTAACTATTCTTAAATTATCCTAGCTAATTCTTAAAACTATTTAATTACATGTAAAATTATTGATTATAAGAAAGGAGAGATATAATATATAGTATTTCATATAATATTTTTAAACTGATGCTACAGGGTTTGGATATATTTATAAATCAACTTAACTGTGTCTATAAAAGAAAAAGTTGGGCACGCCCCACAGTTTGTGAAAAGCTGGAGTAGAATATAAAACGAGTAGAACATTCTGATTCTCATTAGTTGTATAGCTATGTTAAGAAATTCCAAGTCGATCAAGAGAACTATAATCCATTACTTATTTCGAGCGATTTCTGCGCCTCCATCGGCGATTACTATTCCCTAAGACAACCAATATACAAAACCAAACAGAAATATCAAATTATTTTTTAATTTTCCTCTTCTAGGAACAAATATAGAATCAAATAGCATGGACTCTAATTCTAACATCCGAGATAGTACTGGAAGCAAAAATCCATATTTAAAAAAAATATTGATTTCAACAGAGGCGCTGAAATCATAAAGGAAAGGAAATATGGAAAGGAAATATTTTCTTAGAATAAATTCATTTTCCGGAACCATTAGAATTACTGCAGAAAATATATTCCTCATAAAAACTGCTTAATTTTAAATACATAGGCAAGTCAAAAAAATAATGATTTTAAATTAGCTTGTTATTTTTTTTAATTTGAATTTAATATTTCTTGTATTGAATATTTATTTTTTGGATCAAATCATTTGGCTCTTTAATTTTATCTGTATTAGACTATGCTTCATATGATTAATAAAATTTCTTTCTTTTTTTGAGGTATACATTTTATTTCTTATTCCTTTTTTCCCCCTATATAATTTCCCTGTCTGTGTTTTTGTATACTTGAATTTTGTGAACGATTCCATAAAAATAAAGCCAATATTTTTTATTAGATCATACATTTCTACAATTGAAATTTTTAAACTGAAAAAATTTCAGACAAAAATATATTCATTTATTCCAACAAATAGATTTTATGTGAAAGTATATTTCTTATATAAGAACATACTTGATATATTTAGTAGGAAAAGTACACGTAGAGCGTCACCTAGTGTCTACTATGCATAGCAGGTGCAAGTTTCCAAGCAAGTTTCCGAATCAGGTGCAGCTTCGCGTGCAACTTGGTCAATTCTCACAGTCAAATTGAATTTCAGTTTCACTTAATAGCATCTGAATAAAAAAAAATTAAAAAAAATCCCAGTATTAAAAGTCTCAAAACCACTAGGAATCGGTATTGGTGAGAGAGACAAAGGAGGTGAAGCAGAATAATATCTCTTTGAAATTTCCGAACTATGGTTTCATTAACGTTATTTTTTTTTCTTAAAGCTAGCAGTAAGAAATTATATCTCTCTTTTGTTTCTTCAGGATAATTGCTTGATGCAATGTTATTTTGGCCATTGCTTCGATGTTACGTTTCCTAACCATCACTCAATCATTTTTTTAAAAATAAAATAAAACATTTTCTTTTAGACGAATAAACATCGATTTATTATACATATATATTTTTTCATTTTTGAAAATCTTAATCAGTGTTTCTTATATTAGTAGAGCTATAATGTTTTTCAATTGCAGTTACAAATTTACATATTCCTAATTACTGTGCTCACATCAACGCTATATGCTATGAATAGAATTATTAATTCATTGTAAATTGGTGAATGATTTTATATTCTGATAAAGTATCTACTGAGGTGAAATTGAATTTGCCTACTGTTTTGTAATATTGTATATCAGAAATTTTTTTGTTTTTATTTATTTAGTTCAATTAACATTCACAGATACATTAGGTAACATAACTGATCAATATAATTTAGTCAAATAAAAATTCAAGCAATCTACAAAAGGAAAATTATAATGCAAACAAATTTAACAATTTTTCATGAGCAGTAACGGTGCAATTATATGAATACTAATAGAGGGCAAAAATATATTAATGGTATGATGTAATGTTAGATTTTCACAAAGTTTTAATTATTATAAAAAAATGGAAATGTAACAATACCTGTATGCATTTAAGAGTGAAGAGAAACTAAACTTGGTTCAAATTTTATTAAGATTATTCCTCTCGATCTAGTTTATTTAGGAGTTTTCTCACATGAGGAACTATAACGTGTTATTCTAGACCCATCATGAAATATGAATAAGGGTGGGACATTTTAAGTTATTTAAAGAATATATTTAATACAAACAGTAAAAATATTAATTTATAGTTTCGCACCAGTATTTTCAATAAAAATTTTATAATATATTTTTTAAAAAAACCTTAAATTTTATTGAATGTTTTTTGAAGTACTTAAAACATCTGGCCTTAACGTGCTAGAAATGTGGGTGATATGTATTTTTAGTTTCGTTTTGTTTGAACTGATTGCAAATCACCAGGGATCGCTATCAATGGGAGGCACTTTGAGGGTCTAAGAATTGTAATTTGCCATATTCTTCAACTAGTGGTATGAAATTGTTTGAGAATTTCTAATTGATATCAACATCATGTTTAGATTTGTTATTCTTTTCTAATCACTGTTTTCAAAGACGAAATACGTATTCTATTTTGTTCTAATGTAAGGAACATTGAAATCACCTGGAGGCTATCAGCGGTGAAGAACAAGGAATTATTTAGGCACAGAATGCTTTTAATAGAACATCGCATTCTAGTTTTGTCAGCGTAATCTTTTAAAGAAATTATTTCATTATTTGAGGATTATTCCCAAACTTGAATACAATGTTTAAACGTTTTCTCTCTTTAAAAAACAATATGTATCAAAATATAATCCTTGAAATACAGTTTCATTGCATGCTTTCTTGTGAACTATTTAGTATTTTCCGTTAATTTATTTTAAAATAGTTGTCATACAAATAAACAAATTCTTAAATTATTCATAAAAAATTAATATGCGATATATGTGTCTTAATCTTACTTTTGTACATGGCATACAGAATCACTCTGAGAAAAAATTTCGGGAAATCACGAGAAAAATATTGGAAAGTTTTACTTAGTGATTAACATTGAGGCTAAACCGAGAATGACTTCCAATCCTACTTCCTATATAATGTTAATCTATGAGATAACTTCGGAATTCAACAAAGTTTTTCAAACTTCTAATGGAAGTTTTTTTGAACTTTATAAATAGAAGATGATCCGTAGATTTCAGATTCAGGTTTTTATATTATTTATATATATATTTTAGTATATTTTCTAAAATACCTTGGTGGTTTCGCTTTGGAGATTTTGCTACAACCGGAAAAAGAAAAGGGTACTAATCAACGGATCAACAAATATATTTTCAGGTACATGGGTAAAAAAGTTCTGTATTGGTCTTGGTAAAGTTGTATTTTCATGCTGGATCGTAGGAGCTTGGCTAAAAAAAAGGGTACTAATGACTGCAGCGCTCTCATATATAGCTTTACTGTAGAAATAGTCCATATATTCCTAGTACCTTGTCGTGGCGCCATCTAACGTACTTCTGAGCTAAAAATTATTAGAATTTTTATATTTTAATTTTTTTTTATCAGTTTTTTTTTTTTTTTTTTTTTTTTTTTTGCTAGAAATTTATTGCAGAAATAAATAAAGTTATTACAAATAGAAATTGTTCAAAACTGAATTTTAAAAAGCAAGTAAAAAACAGTCTAATTCCATTCAATTTGAAAATTTAAAACTACATGTATGGAAAAATTTTGAAGTACCAGGTCACTCACGTGTAATAAAGAAAATGACGTAAGTGAATTTTAATTTAAGATTTGAATGTTATATTTTTTGAAAGGCTCTTTTTCCTGTTTTTATAATAATCAGTTCTAAAGGAACTTACACGATTAAGAAGAAAGTCTTTAAGCCATTTTTGACTAAATTACAGAATCGGCCACTGGTACACGATTTATCTTTTGCACTTTTCCTGTGTGTATGTGTGAGATTGATGAATGCATCATCTGTAATAACCGAGCTGTGAAGGAAATATCGTATTTTTGCGCATTTTGGCGCATGCACAGACGGTTTTTTTATTTGAATAGTTTTATTCTGAGTTACCATCATTATTTTTATTACTTTTTTGTAATTGCATTCTTTGGGATTTAATTTTTTAAAATTTGTTATATATTATTTGTTGTATGTATGTTATTTTATTATTGTGTTGTTGTGATATACAGTCGACTTTCGATAATTTGAAGTTGAAGAGGCCAATGAAAAACTTCGAATTATCAAGAGGGAAGGAAAAACTCCAAAAATACACGAAGATAAATTTTTTCTATCACATTTAATTTTGAAATTAGGCAACAAAACAACAATTGTACATTTGTATAAAGTTATTTTAAAGTATTTTTAAAAAGTACATATTATTCAGTAAAAATATTATACTGAAGTTAAAAACCCGGCATGACATTTACATATTAAAAACAAGTATTAAAAGAATACATAAACTATACTCATTGGCTCAACAGTCCATGACGGCCAAGGCTTTCTGTGCCCATCTCAGTATACGTAACCACTGAGATGCATGAGCAGATATCAAGATCAGGTGGTCAGTCCGAAGGGAAACCCCCCAGTGTTTAGTCCCTAAGCAAACTTGACAATTCATTTATCAACCCACTGAAAGGATGGAAGGCAGTAAATCTGAATTTATTGCCTTCTTACCCCCCTTAATAGTGTATCTTAATTTTTTTGTTTTAATAATTTTAATGTACAAAAATTAATTTTAATTTTTCACTTATTAATTTTTCAGTTTCACATCGTTAAGTTTCAAAAATAATTTTTTTTAAGATTTTCAGTTTTAAAAGTTTTAAAATGCTTTTGGGGGAATTTCGCGTTTTTGCTTTGTTTTTAGGGGTTGCCACTCCGAAGGACAACACGCGAGACTGCACCAAGTCGGGCGATTTTTTTAAAATCCCTGCAATTTTACCCAGTATTTTATGCGTTATATTTTTGTTGAAAAGTTTCATAGACTTTCCTTAAAATTTCCTAAAAATTAAGTAATTTTTGATCTAATGATTATGAAATATCTCATTTATTTTATTTCAATTTTCACAAATAGTTTTAAAACAACTAAAAATAAAAATGAACTTCAAATTTGTTTTAAACTTTAACCTAAATTTTATATAAAAATAATTTTTTTACCTGTAATCTGAAAGAAAAGGGAAGAATTTGCTAAACAACTTTAAAAGATGATGAAATGGAATTAGTTTGAAATCTCATTTGACTTCCTGAATCACTTAATAATTCATTCTTAAACAATTATATCTACTTACCAATGCAAAATATAGGCAAGTGGAATAATTAATGAAAGACTAGAATATGTATCATGTTTAATCTAAAAAAGCAGTATTATTGAAATTAAAAATGATAAGCTTTTCGTTTATTTTGTGTGCTATTACTGAATTTCAAACCTTTATAGGAGCGCTGTTTTTTTTAAAAAGTAACAACAATATTTTGTTTCAAAAAACCTTTATTTTTGGATTGTTCATACTTTTGCCTATTTTTCTACATAGTTGCCGAGTTTATTTATGCACTTGTCATCCCTCAGAACTAAGTTTTCAAAATCCTCTTCAAAGGAGTCTGCCGCCTGGTCGGACGGCCAAGAGTTCACGACCGCTTTCACTTCTTCGTTGTCACTGAAGCGCTTCACACCAAGACTGTGTTTGAGGTACCGGAAAAGGTGGAAATCGTTAGAGGAGCAGGGTCAGGACTGCAGGGTGCATGGTCCAAAACCTCCCAACCAAAACATTCGTTTACGTCCCGAGTTGTTCGAGAAGTGTGAGGCCTTGCGTTATCGTGAAGGAGCAAAATACCTTTTGACAGCATGCCACATCGTTAAGAAGTAAAAGTGGCCATGAGCACTTGGATGTCCGACCAAGCAGCAGGCTTCTTTGAAGAGAATTTTAAAAACTTAAATCTGAGGTATGACAAGCGCATTAATAAACTCTGCAACTATGTAGAAAAATAGGCAAAAGACTGTACAATCCAAAAGTAAAGGTTTTTTTAAAACAAAATATTGTTGTTACTTTTAAAAAACAAAAGGAACTTACTTAAAAAATAGCCCTCGTACTTATAAATTTTTTTAAAAACATTTAAAAAGGCGCAGGAAGAAAAATTCAGATCTATAAATAATTTCTGGAGGGAAAAAATTGACAACTCATTTCCTCTAAATAATAGAAGTGCTGTGAATCTAAACCTAGATATGCGTATGCTTATCCTAATTAATGTAGAAAATTACTTTAAATAGCTCTATATAACTATGTACATTAATTTTATAAGCAGAACTTTCCATATAAAGAAAGAACTAAATGATCAAACTTAAATGAATAAGAAATCTTCTATATTATAGTGCAAAAAAAAAAAAAAAATGAGTATAAAAAATGTGAAAGATGTCGATTAATTCATCACATTAACCAATAACATTTCATTATTTTTACAAAAAATTCTTATTAAAGTGTCTTTGCTGTGAGGACACAGTCAGAAAATTATTTATAAGTTTATGCATAGTTTCAATTTAAGGTAATAATAATAAATCGGGTAATCAATAGTAACAACTTAGTCGGTTCCGGTGGCTTACAGGTACTTCGTAAGCCTAAGGTTACCCGGGATGGGAGTCGATAGATTTTCTGGATGCGAAAATCGTAGGCCTGCATTTCATACGATTATGTGGTATGTGAAAGATCCCTTTGAAACGAACCTGATTCCTTTCTACCCTGTGACCCAGCTAAAGGTATGGAAGGAAGTAAAGGATCATTCGACATGATAAATTCCAATTATTTTATTTATCACTTCAATTGACTCAAACGCAAATCAATTTAACACTATAAATAGGATAATCCAGTCAAACAACAGAGGGAAGAGACGAGAGTCGCGTTTGGGGAGAATACATAAAATAACCACTTTATGTTAAAGGCTCTTCCCTAATATTACTTTGTGACGGATCTATTCGCGACTCTACTAATTCCTTGGTGATTCTTCTGGGGAAAAATATTTTATTTCAACCAACTTTCGCCGAGTAAGAAAGCGTGATTATACAAATGAAGTATGTTATATAAATTCTGTATTCGCGAGTGTGAAAGGTTGGCAAGTTAGCTGGTGAGTTAGTTTGGTTACTTGAAGAGTGAAGAATTATTCAGAGAATTTGGAGTTTGTCCATGAAAAGGATTACTGAGAGTGGATCCAACGGCAGTGATTAAATCCAGATGGGGATCTCCAGCAAAGATTCAAGTGTAGGCTTCATAAAAGTACAGGTATCGCGAGCCTTGTTTAATTAGAAGTTAGCTTATCAGTGTGCAACGTAGTTTAAGGTATCATAGATTCAGTTGAGGGTCCGTAGTAGTATCCCCTTGTTAGAATCTCACCTCCACGCTCTACTATTTGATCGGTTATCTTAATTAGAGTGTTATTGTCTCTGCTTGATATTTGGGTAACAGTAAAATAGTTAGTGGAAAATCATGTCTGTTGATTATTGAGTTTCTCCCACTCACCTAGCCGGGTCTGCGGGTAGACAAGGGGTTTCAGATGGAAGCAGGAACCGTCCGGCATTACAGCTTTACACGGTAGACGTATACTTTATGTTCGCTTAACGACTTTAATACTTTAAATATAAATGTAATAGGAAGGTGACAGTACCTGAACTTTGGCAGTCTTCTAATCAATATAATTTATCAATGACAACTCTTTTCTTTAATTTTTCACAAGGCCTTTTCAACCGCTTACGGTAATCTTCACCTTGTAACTATCTTGTCACCTCTGGTTAAATAAACTTCAAACTTTCTGTAATCTGCTCTCTCTACTTATAAATCACTAACTCTCATAACTCGCGAACACGAAATATATACACTGCTGGCCACCGTAAATGCAACACCCTGAAGGAAGCACGCAAATAACATGAAATTTACAACATGCACTAGCGGAGGTAAGATATGCAAATGATTAGAATTTCAGCGCAAACACATATCACGCACGTCTGTGGCGCCACCTCAAAGCGCTATTTAAGGCTTGGAGATTTCGATGATTTCAAGTTCGGCAATTGTGTTTTTCTTGTGGCTTTTTCAAAAAACGATCAGTTATGTCTCGTAGAAAACAACGATCAGCTTTTGATCAAGTATCCGAGTTCGACAGAGGAAGGATAGTGGCCTACCGAGATTGTGGATTATCCTTCAGGGAAATCGGTAGTCGAAACCAAACAACTGTAATGCGGATATGTGACCGTTGGATGATGGAGGGTACAACGGACCGACATGGTCGATTGCATCCCCTTCAGGGCACCACTTCACGTGAGGACAGGCAAATTGTGCGCATGACAGTGACGGATCACTCAGTCACATCACGAGCCATAGCACAGCTCATTGAATCTGTTACGCGAACCATTCGACGCCGTTTACAGCAGAGTGGTCTGTCCGCAAGACGTCCATTGCTTGGTCTACCCTTGACGCAGAACCACAGACGTCTCCGCTGCCAATGGTGCGATGAAAGAAGGATGTGAGTGGCAGAATGGAATGAAGTTGTCTTTACTGACGAGTCACGCATTTGTCTGCAACACCACGATGGTCGGATTCGAGTCTGGAGACACCGTGGAGAGAAGATGCTGAACAGCTGCGTTATGCACCGCCACACTGGTCCTGCACCGGGTATTATGGTATGAAGCGGTATTGGATATCACTCTCGCACTCCTCTAGTACCCATTGTCGGTACTTTAAACAGCCAGCGCTACATCTCCGAGGTGTTGGAGCCAGTTGTCCTTCCTTTCCTTCAGGACTTGGCCACAGCCATATTTCAACAGGATAATGCGTGACCACACGTGGCTTGCATTGTCCAAAGGTTCTTCGTCAATCACCAGATTGAACTGCTTCCCTGGGCGCCTCGTTCTCTGGATCTTTCACCGATAGAAAACATATGGTCCATGGTTGCTCAACGATTGACCAGATTACACCCCCAGCTGTTACACCAGATCAACTTTGGCAACGTGTGGAAGCTGCCTGGTCTGCTGTACCCCAAGAACACATCCAAAGTCTCTTTGAATCAATGCCGAGGCGTGTGGCAGCGGTGATCCCAATAATGGCGCTACTCTGGCTACTGATTCTGGCAGGAACTACACTTCACAGAAGTCTATAAATTTAATTATTTGATACTTGGTCAATATGTTATCTACAAAATAAATTTTGTTGTGCTACCTCTTGTCTTTCTTGGTGTTGCATTTACGGTGGCCATCAGTGTATAATAAACTTAATTTGCATATCACGTTTCCTTCCTTAGGAGAAGATTGGTGAATTTTTCTGGTCCAAAGAATACCCAAGAAGATTAGTAATAGAAGGTCACGTATAAATCCGTCACACCTTGAGTATCAATTTGGCTCTGGTACTTTCGGCAAAATTAAACCACGGCAATATTTAGCATCTAACGAGAGCTTGAGTTAAAATCTAATTCAAGTGTCCAAATTTGGTAACACGGCCACCACTAGATGGGGACACAAGGAAATAGCTTTTTCAATTAGGGGCTTGCCACGTCTGCCAAGGCTAAGTTGCTAAAATGCAGCCGCATTGGGGAGGGCGATTGTGGACCCCCAGGTGACCCAAAAGTTCGATAATATTTGAAAATTCAATAATTCAGGGAATAATGGTGGAAGCAGAGACGTCTTAAGGCATGGGCCAACTGGGCCCGGGCGCAGGGCCTCACCCTCGGTGGAGCCCTCGTTTCATTCTTGGCTCTACCTTAATAAGATAACTTTCCAGATAATTTTAATGGTCAAATATTATTCCCGTACATATCCTCCACAAAAAAAAAAAATACCAAGGAATTTCAAACTGCATGTCTACTGGCAAGAGACTATTATTATTCGTTGTCCATGTCTAGGCCTAGGTCTAACACCATAAGCAATCATTCAACTCATTTAGTCGAAACAATCGAGCCGGTTTGTACCTAGGTTTTTGAGTAGTGCCTATTTATTTGTTTTAAATTGCCCTTTGAACGAATATTTGACAATGCATACTGTAAACTTTTAAAGATTTCAGGTAGGGCCAACTTTTGCATGGGGGCCCAGGATCACAAAAGTTCTTTAGATTTCTCTTGGGCCCAGGGCCTCAAAGAATCTTGACGTCCCTGGAGGGAAGATAGGTAAGAATTGACATACATGCTTGAAATAACATGGGGTTTTATTGAAACAAACAAACAAAAAAAAAATGGCAAAGCAAAACTTCAGTGACGCCGCATGCAAATTGTGTAATAAATTAGTTGTAGTGAGAGAGGGAACAGATGCTCCTGCAACTGGCGTGTTGACTACCAGAAGAGGCATTGTCGGTAGAGCTGTACTATGAGAATGGAGAATCTGTTACGGTAACTTAACGATCCTATCACCATAACAAGGGTGTGAAAGATCAGCGCACATCGTTTGGTAAGGTTCGCCTGCAGCGTGCCACATCCGTCATGTTTGGTTTTTAAGGTCCCAAGACTTCAATCCGTGTGATTATTGCTTGTAGGGTTACTTGAAGTCGCGCAAGTCTACCGTGATCGTTCGACCTCATTAGGGATGCTAAGAGACAACATCCTACGGAAATTTTTTTTCTATACCTACAGATATATTCAATGGTACTGTTCTCAACACTGTTCCCTCGACTACAGGTATTGTTGAAGAAAAACGGCTGACATGTTAAACATTTGTTTTTAAGAGCGTCGTTTATCGCTAAAAATCAATTACAGTAGAACGTCGTTTATCCGAACGTTTGTTATCCGAAGCGTCAAATATCCGAGCCAAAGTCCGGATACGTTTTCGAACAGTGCAAAGCTCGACAGTTGTTTCACGTGAATCCAAAAGTGACGGGAAAACCCAAAGTGAGGAACATTTGGGGAATTTCAGTTGTGTGATTTGGTAAACATCTGTGCGGAAATGTTACGTCAGTTTGTTTCCAAATGAGGGGGTGTATACGTGCTCTTTTGTCGAGTTTTGTTGATGTAGAAACCTGGATGGCATACGATGCAGAAGACTGTGGATTTCAAATTCTAAATGATGACGAGATTGTAACTTCCACGCAAGAAGAATCCGACCCTGTCGACAATGAAACGGATGAAGACGAGAACAACAACGATAGTAGCAAGGGTCAATCAAATGCTGACGCGTTTTTCTGCTTTAGACACAGCTATGGAGTGATACGGACAACAATCAGAGTGCTGTCCTACTTGAACTACTACTGCTGAAGAGAATCAGAGACCTCGCATTGAAAACACGAAGGTGCACAATGGTACAGCGAACAATAAGTGGTTATTTTCCACAATAAAGGTAAAATTGCGACATTTTGCACCTAGTTTGCTTTTTCTTCAAGCACGTTTCCCGCATGTGATGATTTCAATATTCGTAGAGTGTCCGGTTTCATATACTGCTTGGATCGCATTCGGTTTTCGGTTATCCGAACAATCGCGGATCCGAACGGTGTCCAGTCCCATTTGATTCGGATAAAAGGTTTTCTACTGTACTATGCTAATTATTGCTTTTGTTACATAAAGCGCCATCTGCTGGCAATTTTTTACACTTTTTGGCTTCAATAAAACCCCATGTCATTTCAAGCATGCCGCAGGGACGTCTTAAGATTTCACAAGGCCCTGGGCCCTTACGCAGAAGTAGGCCCTGGGCACATACACAAATGGAGGGCCCCCTCTACGATCTCGTATGATCTTTAAAATTAGACAGTACATAGAAAACGCTGTCAGATACTCGTACAAGCAGTAACACGAAACAAATAAATGTGCAGGACTTACAATCGCACAAACCAGCTCAACCAAATGCCGCCTTTTGATTGAACGAGTAATGATGGTAGGCCTAGGCCTATACATGGACGAGGGTCATCAGTTGATATATCGTCCGAAATTCCCAGTTTTTCGGAAAATAAAACCGGAAATAACATTCAACAGTTGAAATTGTTCGAATTATGATCTTGTTAAGACTGAATCGAGAAAGAGACGTGGCTCCCATTGAAGCCGAGTTGGCTCATGCCTTAAGACATACCTGAGCATGTGTATCAATTTGTAACTCTCTATCTGTATTATTCCGTCAATTATTGAACTTTCAAATGCTAACAGACCTTTGGGTTACCTGGTATTTATGCTAATTTAATTTCGAAATTTATTTGCATATGTTATTCCTTTTTTATGTGGTATTATATTATGATTTGTATAAGTCGATATCTCATCGTTATGAGAGATATGAAATATGAAAGTTGATCCTTGAGATATGAAAGTGGTGAGAGAAGAGAATAGACATACTATTTTAATCCTTGCATGTATTTTGCTTTTAAATAAAGAATTTGGGAGAGAGAAGTCATGCGTAATTAAAATTTAGCAAAATCGCATAGTGGGGAAAGTGCCGCCTCCTTGAATGACTTTTGCACCTTTAATAGAGAAGCTATAGATCTTGTATCAATTGATATTCACTTATTTAGATAACTGCAATTTAAAACTTTAATAAAGAACAATATAAATGTGTAAGCTTCGGCGGTTACCGGAGGTCATAACCGATTGCATGTATTTAATGATAGAACACCTCCTAATGCAAAACGGCAACATTACTGGACAAGTGATACCGGATTTCTGCACAAAAACAATTTTTTTACCATAAATGTATCTAAATACATGATTGTGACTTGCCACACTTGTATGAAGTTCATTGTTTTAAATGAAGAATTTTTTCTAAATTTTAAATGTATTTTTTATGTTTCCGAAATTTGTTATAATACTCTTAAATGTGCGAAATTTTACGCTTAATATCAAAATTTCTTTAAAAAAATTTAATTAAAAGTCAGGAAAAAGTAATTTTTGGATTCACAAAAATATGATACAAATTTATATTTAAGAAACAAATTTCGTTAAATGTGTCCGAAATAAATCTTTTTTCTTAAGAAAAGATATTTTAAAAATTATGAATCTCCACACACACGCAAAAACGCACACAAACAACTTTTTAGCACATTAGACATCAAAATATTTGAAATCCCCCCCTCGCCTCTTCCCTTTTTCTTTCGTACGTTCTTCAAAAATATTTGGTTTGGTTTAAAACGACAGGACGCAAAAGACCACGACAGTTGAAATGTCATGGACTCGGACTCGTTGCTGGCGTTGTGGAAACGTGGAATCGAAACCAAGGACCACTGAAGATCCACCGTGTAAAGGGGCTGATGCACGTCCACTTGTTGGCGTAATGTGGAAGTTTGGATAGGGCGAGAGTGCGAGCTAAGGTGTCGTTCTCGTCACTTTAGCCACGTGTTGCTTCAAAGTGTGACATAGATTGAAATTTTGAATCAAGCCAAAACTCAAAACACTGTTCGATGTAGGACCTCTCAAACGATGAGGACAGCATCTGTGAACCGGTACATCATACACCTAACTTTCACATCACATTTCTAGTTACCATTCAATAAGTCCCTCCTTGATGAAATCTCGAGTCGAACACGTGACTTCTATTGAATATTGCTCTTCTAAAGCTCGCGATCTTTGGGTGGTGATGGCTCTTAAATCCTAACATGTAAATTAAATTCCAAATTATGTGGGAAGAATAAATTTTATACAAAGTTTACTAGGAAAAAAGGGGTGGCGAACCCACGGCACGCGTGCCACAGGCTAAGCTGTAGCAGTGACACATGAAGACTTAGTGAAAAAATAAAAAATTTGAAAAGATAATAAATACCTAATTTTTTTTTTTACAGTTTTATTGAAATGCGATTGTCTTAAACAAAAAAAGACATCAAAATTTATTTTACATGCATTTAACTGAATTACAATAGAAAATAATGAAGTAGAAAATACTCCTTCATTGTTGTATACACTGGCTTTTCAAAGAAGTGAGTGAGGGAGGGAATACTAACGTCGTACCGTTCAGCTACACGAAGGCTTTTGGCAACGGGCTTCTATTTTTTTAAAACCATGATTAAGTGACGAGGATGACACCTGAGCTGGCACCCCCTCTCCTAACTATCACACCCCACCAACGGGAGGACGTTTGAGCTCTCGACAGATTTAACGGGCATCTCTCCCCAACACGGCGGGTCTTCAGTGGCACTAGGCTCGAACTCATGACACTTCGGCCACAAGTCATTTACCTTGACCTCTCAATGGCCATGGCTTTTCAAAAGAATTCCACTCGTGAGATTTTATAATTTGAGGGAGCGCGTGTTTTAAAATATCTGGAAGAAAACAATGAAGTACCCAGTGAGTGTTTGCTACTCAAGAATCCAGATTGGCTTTGGGATTTAGCTTTTCTTACCGAATATTACGAGACATTTAAATAAATTCAATTTAAGACTGCAAGGAAAAGATTGTACTATCCTACTCTAATTGATCATATATCTTCTTTTGTGAACGAACTTTTGCTTTATTTGTATCGATTTGGGGATAAAGATTAAACATTTTGCATTAATGCCAGGGACGTCTTAAGACTACTTGAGGCCTCCCTACGCAAAAGTGGGTCCTTGTTTCCTGTATAAAAGTAGGCCCTGGGCCTCTGGAGTAGATAGCCCTAACTGCGCCCTGTTTCAAAACTCCTTCGGGACCTTTTTTGGAGGCTCCTTAACATTTCACGATTTTTGCTTACACATGTTGGGGCTCTTGTAGCTTGGAGGCCCCGTATCATTGATACAGAGGTAGCTACGCCTCTGACCAGGGCCTCTACACAAATGTACACCCCCCACCCCCCGCAACTGATCCTTAAAAGTAGACAGTACATAGCATACGTTCTCAAATATTTGTACAAGCAATAACTCAAAACATATAAATGCGCATGACTTACAATCGCACAAACCGGCTCGACCGACTAACGCCTTTTGACTGAATGAGTAATAATGGTGTATGGTAACACCTAGGCCAATACATGGACGACGGTCATCACATGTAGCCAGTTGACATATCGTTGGAAATTTCCAGTTTTTCGGTGAATTCAACTGGAAAAAAACATTTGACCGTTGATATTATTCGAATCAGGATATTATTAAATCTGAGTTGAGAACGAGACGAGGCCCCCCCTTGTGGCTGAGGCCCTGGGTCCGGGCCCAGTTGGCCCATGTCTTAAGATGTCTCTGATTAATGCAGGAGCTATCTACCAAAGTTATGCCCCTAGTTGTGATAGTTTGAAAAGTTTAGTATCTATTTTTCAGGATTCATTCAGTGCTGGTTGGATGATTTTCAAGGTGATTTTAAAAAAAATGCTGATCTTTTCTTCCTTTTTTTCCCCATAATTTCTCAGCTAGACGTTTATTGTTACCCACTAGCAATCAAAATCCAAAATACTGATCTTCAGCACCATACTACACAGAAAATCAAATATAAGGAACTTATATATGAACTGCAAGGAATCCGAATTATATATATATGTTAAATTTTGAAAACTTGTACGAGCAAGCAATTTCCAAATTTACTTGATTTGGCTGTCAGATATTGTTGTAGGTTTGGATCAACATTTTTTTGAACTAATAATTTTTGTTATGCACATAATAAAATCAAAATATAGCTTCCCCCCCCCCCAAAAAAAAATCACTGATATACACCTAAAACAACATCATTTAGTTTGCATTTTCGAGAACTAATTCTAATATAGATAGCTTGGTAAAAAAAAATACAAATTTAAAATCCACATTGAGAAAGTGAAAATACTGACTGTTTAATAATTATTCAGAATTATAGATGTTTTTCAAGTTACTTATTTTTTATATATATAGCTAGCTTAACTTATATATATATAATATATATATTTGTGAACCTGAAAAAATGTATTCACAATAAAACTTAAGTTTGTACTTTTGTCTTATTTATTATCTAATTTTTGAGTTTTCACACGTTAAATTTGCATACAAATGTGCTATTTGAGTAAAAATTCCAAAAAAGCCTATTAGTCAGTGCTTCTCAAACTTTCAATGTTTGCGATCCAATTTTTAATCATAATTTTCATCGCGTTCACCCCCTCCTCTGTACTAGGGGCGTAACGGAAAATATTAGGGCCCTCCTTGCAAAGTCAGGTTTTGGCCCCAAACCAGATCTACGGCGGTGCCGTAGGGCTTGGGTTCGAATCCCGGAGAAGGCATGGGTGTTTGTATTGTAATTCTTCATGACTTTTTAAATTTTTTCTTCGTTTGTGATGTGTGCTTTATGCCTACTTCTGTAAGCCCCCGTGTGATATTTTGTGGTGCATGGGGATTTATAAATGTTCTAAAGAAAAGGGAGGGGGATTTTATAAACGATTACAACTTGGCGTAAGTCAGGCTTTTGCCCCACCCCTAGAATCCTACCTCCCCTCAGGCAATGCGGAAGTTGCGGGGGGGGGGTACTATGACGCTAAAACTGCAATAAGAATTTAATTATAAACTGTACACAAATTTTCAAGATAAGTATTAAATTTTGTATATGACAATCCCAGAAAAGTCACTAGTAATAATTAAACTTGTGTTCTTAATTTAGTATTGTTAAATTAATTATCAAATAAGTTGTGCAGCACTGATACATTATAAAGTGTATTATATCAATGTAAATGTGGCAGAATGTATTTTCTTTTGCATCATTTCAGTCAATTAATAGTTTTTGTTAAAATAATCTTTTATTTTCGACTTTTCGTTATGCTCGCGCCCGACAGTTCGAGAAACGCTGCTATAATTAACATTTTTAGCGCGTTTTTCACGTAGTGGAACAAAAGCGCTATTAGGACGCAAATTTCGTCTTCGTCTTCGTTCCATACTTTGTCGTACCTTTTTCTCAGCCAATAAGCAGCCAATTGATCTCGGGTTTTCGGCATTTGGTCGCATTTGTGCCCTAGATGAGCTGAATCATAACTAAATTTTCCCATAGTGTTCCCGAATTTTCCTACAAATTTTCCTGAATTTCGCTAGTTTATAACAACATTTTCTCAAATTTTACCTAGTTTTCAACAAAATCGTACGAAACTTTCCATAAAATATTTCAAATTTTCCCGTTTCCATGGAATTTTCCGAATTTTCCACAAGATTTTCCTGAATATCTCGGGATTTTACCAAATTTATCCCAAATTTTACTGAGTTTACACAAAATTTTATTGAGTTTACACAAAATTTTCCTGAGTTTTCCTCAAAATTTTCCCCGAATTTTCACGAGTTTTCCACAAAAATTTCCTGAGTTTTCCTCAAAATTTTCCCCGAATTTTCACGAGTTTTCCACAAAAATTTCCTGAGTTTTCCATAAAATTTTTCCGAGTTTTCCATAAAATTTTCGCAGAATTTTTTCTTTCCAGCTCAGTAGTAGCACATTTAGAGGAGTGGTACAGTACTACTTTCTGTTAGTAAAAAGTTCATAGTTGCATTATTGTAAAATACAACATGTGAAAAACGCGCTAAAATTACTTGGCCATGCCAATGATTGATATCTTGTTTATTTTATTGAATAGAGCTATCTTTTGACTTTACGAAACATACTTTGTTTTGTTTCTACACTACCTAGAGGCCAAGTTACAATCAATTTTATAAATTTAGAAAAACCGGAAGTGGATTTTTGATCTACAAGAAGTGGGCATTTATATAAATTGCTCAAAATCTATCATGGCGAGTCTGATAACTCAAAATATTACGAATGTATTTCTATAAAACTTTTTGAACCTGATATTTATGTTGTTTTCTAGAGAAGGTACTAAAATATTTCTTATTGTATGAATATTTTTTGAGTTATGGCTTGTTGTTTAAATAATCGTCTCATAAAAAACGTAACATTTCTCATAATGTTTACTCAATAATCTCTAAAATTTTCAAATTTTAATAAAAAATTTAAATTTTAGTACATTTTCTAGATAAATGCATCTAATTTGTTTTAGTAATACTTTTACTAATATATGTTTATTACTTTTTCTCTAACTGCTTTCAAGTTTTTCAAAAATATTGCTAAAATTTCACTTATATTTGTAATTTTTGTAAAATTCAGGTAATTTATTTTAAATTTTGATACTTTTATAGTAATATTTATTGGTATTGAGTCCTAAAAGAGCATTTATAATGTTTTAATGTGCTATTTTGTTAAAAAGTACTCCGAACGTGTTCGGATACCTTAAAAAACAAGGACCATTATATTTCAGCGTTTCTTGCCAGAATCAAGCTAAAGTAGTGTAACTTTGGACTTAAAGATTTTCCCAGTTTCTCAATTTTTCACGGACAATCTGCCAGGAAAAGGACGTTTTAACCTAAGTTCAACATTTAAATGGCCTTTATTCAGACTTTGAAACTAGGTTTGAGAATGCTTTGAATATGTTAATATAGCAGTAGGCAATGAGTTCATGTGATCACATTGAAAAAAAGAAACCAGAAACATTAGATTACAAGAGGAGCTGATTGAATAACCACTAACGAAGATCTTAAGGTAAAGTTTAGAGACGGATGTCAGCAATTTTGAGTTTAAAAAGGTATATATGTTACTTATCCCGAATTTTGGAATGTATTGAGAAAGTGTTTAAGTGCTTTTCTTAGTGAAAAGGAGTTTCAACGCGGTGTTGCAAATCTCAAAAACAAAAACAAAAAAACAAAAAAAAAGGGGGGGGGGAGGGGGAGATTGAACACTATAAACCAAAAAGATTTTGGGTTAAATCTGACAAAATGTCACACAATTGTTGAAAATTTGTTATTGAAGCAATTCTCTCCCATTAAAATCATTTGTTAGTTTCTCAGTTATTTTTTTGTAACAGTTATTTCATGTATTATTTAAATTTTAATTTTAATAAACATTTGTTTCTTAAGTTTAAAACACTGTACACTACAGTTAGAGAAATTTTAAAAATTTTTAAAGTAGCTCTGTATAAGCTGTCAAAAGACATTTATATTGATAAATTTGCAAAAATTCAATATTAGGTACGTAGGGGTCTACCCCAAACTGAAAAACATGGCAAGGGGTCTATGAAACAAAAAAGTTTGGGAAACTCTGGCTTAAGGGTCTAAAATAGGGGTCGGCAACGTTTTAGCTGTGGCGTGCTAAATCAATCTACCAATGGGATTCAACGTGCCACATAGTAAGGCATTTTTTAAATAATTCAATCTTCACAATAATGCATGCAAAGTTAGAGAATAGAGGTCAATAACAGATATTTACAGATTTATTATACATCAATTTTTCATCCTTTAAATATATTTCGTAAAAAAAAAAAAACAGTACAAAATATAGGTATTTCTTCAGCAAAAGTTAAAATTTTATACATATTATATATTATGTATTCTGTAAAATATTAATTTAAATAAGAAATAGACAACATAAAATATTAGTATTTCCATTCATTATAGTTAAATAACAGCTCTACTTTCATATCGCAAAATCAGGGATATTTCTCAGCATTAAATTGTTAAACAATTTCTTTGCGGAGAGACTTTAAATCTTTCATATGAGGAAAGATTTTTTATTTAGATATGTATAACCAAAAGTGAAAGCAGCGTACGTGGAATTTTCTATTTTCAAACAATTAAATCTCTCCATCAATGACATTCAATTATTTACAAAATAACTGTAAATTTATCTTTAGAGTTACCTTTCAAATTTTTCGTAATTTAGTTAATGTGCATTGTTCTGAAGATGTTTTTAGAGTAGGACGGAGTGCCACTTAGAATCTTACCAAGTGCCACGTGTGGGTCGTGTGGCATAGGTTGCCATAGGTTTCAAATCTGATCCGTTCAATCTTTCTAAGATATAAATTAATTTTTTTCTAAATGAATTAATAGTGTGCTTCGTGTGTAAATAATCATCTAAATAAATAATTTCAAAGTTTTCTTTAATCTTATAAATGTATATTTTTACGGTATGTATATATATATATTAGGGGGGATCCAAATTTCTTTTTCAGAATTGCAAAATCTATCTATGCGGAAAAGATATTCTCTGATAAAAAGATAAAAGAAAAATATAATTTAAAAAAATTAATTTTTTTATGTACTGCTAAAAGGGGAATAGAGTTTAGGTATTCGAACTTTTTTTATGGTAAAAAGTCAAAATAGTTTTTATTAAAGCAAAAAAAAACAGGTATTTTTTTTGTACTTTTTAATATTTATTGCAATGAGGGACACCTTCTAAATAGTTACAAGGAAAAAAGATTTGGTACATTTACCAGCTTTTTTAGTATTGAATTAAATTTTTTTTTTAATTTAAAATTATTGAGAGAGAAATGACAATGTATGGTAAAGCCGAACAGGTTAGATCGGACTGATTCGGGGGGGGGGGGGGGAAGAGCGAGCGAATTACTTAGAAATGATTTATCAATAAACATCGTTTTTGATTATTTATAGTGTAAAAAATATAATTGTATTTTTAGTCTCAAACCATTTAATCCAAATTAAATCTTTTTCCATGTTTTATAGAATTCAACCTCTTTGTGGCAATATTAAATTTAGAAAAATTATTTTTCTAAAAAATTCATACCATAGAACATTTTTCCTGTATGGATAGGTTCATAATATTAATAATTTTTTTCTCCGTATTACTGTGATCCATAGTGCAATGTATATTTTCCATGTATATATTATACCATCAAAACCAATGCTTTTTAAAAAATTTTAATGATTATAAGAAATGTAATATTGTTCGATGCTTTGTGTTGAAAGTAAAAAAAAAATAAAAATCCAATAGTACGGAATAGTTCTGAACCAAATGTGCCGTGCAAATTGAAAATTTGAATGACATCCAATATTTGATTTCGGATTATTTCATGTCTGTAAAAAAACAACATCATTAAAATAATATACGAAAGAAAAAAAAATCAGTTCTGTATTTTATCATCAAATCAAAAATAAAAAACAAAAGAAAAAAAAGTCAGTTCCGTATTTTATCAATTAATCAATTAGTCCCCCCCCCCCCATATTTTTTCCTATAAGATCATCTTTAAAGAATTCTTAATTATTAAATGAATATACAAAATGATTCGTCAATCGAAAAATTAATTCGGTCAATTTTCCCGGAATTAAGATTTATATATATCTCTCTCTCTCGATAAACGTTTTTTTTTTCAAGTGGGATATTACTAGGGCATTTCGCAACAAAGATTCTACATTTTGTGCTGCTTACGGTAACAAGTAATAGTAAATAAATAGTTGAATGTTATATTTAGAAACTTTCATTCATTCATCATCATTCTGTTATTGCCATCTGGTGAATAGAATGTGTACTAAAAGCACGCATCCAATCGGTATATCCAATCTGGCTGTTCTAACTTCTGCAATGTATCCCTTATTTTCGAAAAGTATTTTTTACAGACAAAGCATAATAAAAAGAATTATATATGTAAATAAAAATAATAAAAACGCAATTAAAATACATATTAGCTTAAAATTTTCGAAAAAAGAAGGGAAACTGCATTGCAAGCTAAAAAATTTCGCCGATAGGGGAAGCAGCCTGGCAAATCGAACAGCCACTGAGCACTGTCAAAATGCACCTCTCTAACCAGACTCAATACTAGAATGGTCAGAGCGTGAAGTCGTTGCACCGATCACACAAATTATCGCACGATGGGAGTGCAAGTTTTTATTTTCAATGTATCCAACCTACCCCGTCGCTTGTAATTTATTATTGCTGCTCATTTGCTCCAAGAATGGTCGCGTAATATTGATGTAATCCATTTATTAGCGCTTTATGTGTATTGGTAAACCAGAAAGCATGGCATCTAGCATGTGTATATCAAGTTCTCTCCGCGGACTTATGTGTATAGCTGTATATTTGTTAGTATCCATATACTGTGTAAAATCCAGTGGTGTACTTAGTACTGTATCTTCTCATCTTAAATCTTCTAAAGAAATACTGTGTACGGATGTCAGATATGCTTATACAGCAAAAGGCTTTAGTAATTCTGATGTTCCATTTCAAGCAATATCAGGTAAGATTTTCATCTTTTTTTTCTTTCTTTTTCATATAAGCATTAAATTTCAGACATGTATATTGTTTAATAAATTTTAAAAGTTTGAAGTTCCATGTTTGTAATAAATTTAACTAAATTACTAGCGTGTTGGTATTTTCAAATGCTGTCCAATGTTGATGTTCAAAAAACAGCACCGAAACGTGGTTTTCTTACTAATATTTTTTCATTCCATTTTCTAAGTCAGTTTTTGCCATATGCCTCTGAAAATATTTGAAAAAGTTAAAATTGTTGGTCTATTAAAATAAACACTTTGAATATTTTTAGTAAATACCTATTCAACTGAAATATAATTGTTAAATAATATAAATAATAGATATTAACATGAAGTTTGTATTTGAAAGAAGTTAATAGAAGTTTCAAGTAAAATCATTTGTTAGTTTCGAAAACTTTAATTTTACCAATTTTGTTCTTGTAATTATTTGTTTGTAAATATAATTTTATATTTATACTTACTACTTATTGTTTCATTTTCATTATTTTTTTATTCTGTAGTTGAAATAAAAATATTACTTTATCAAATATTAATGAACACTATTCATTTAAAGCTGATTCTGAGTTTGAAAATTGTGTCTAAGGAGAGAAAAACGTAATTTTATGATTTTTCTCAAGCGAGAAGGGAAAATATAAGAATCTAAAATTGAAAATTTATACAGAAATTAAAAAAAAAAATTATAATTATTTGAGTTTTGATAATTTAAAGTACATTTTAATATATAAATCGATATATTCTTAAGGCTTTTATTAAAAAGCGTCATTAGAAATAAAAACAGTAGCTCAACAGAAAAATGTCCCTCTTTACTTCCATTTTTTCCTTTGCAAAATATATTCTTCGTTTCGTCTCCTGTATTTGTTATGCTAAAGAGACTAAGTAATTTTATAAGTTCATGCTTAATAATTTTTTTTTTTATAAATTAAGAGCGGAAAGTTCATATTTAATGTTTCAAAGTTTTAAAATAAATGATAAATGTGTATTATGTATGACATATAATCATGCAAACTTATGCTGACGGCCCTAGCCTAGTATTTATGATCAGACTCGTGGCCAATGTGTCATGAGTTCGAGTCCTGGTGCCACTAAAGATCCGCCGTGTAAAAGGGCTGATGCGCATTAAATTTGTCGAGGCTCTCCCAAGGTTCCCAAACTTTTTTGTCTCGTAGACCCATTACCATGTTTTTCGGTTCGGGGTAGACCCCTGCTTACGTAATATTGAATTTTTGCAAATTTATTAACTTAAATGTGTTTATAACAGCTGGTACAGAGCTACTTACTTTAAAAGATTTAAATTTCTAACTGTTGTGAAGTTTGGTAACTTAAGAAACACATGTTAATTAATTTAAAATTTAAGTGATGCAGAAAATAACTGATTAAAAAACAAATATTCATAGGGATAAATCTGGTGTTTCAACAACAAATTTTCAACATTTGTCATCAATCTTGTTAGGTTTAATCCTAAATTTCCTCAGTTAGTAGTGTCCAGCAGACAACCGTGCTGAAACTTCTTCTCACTAGGAAAAGCAATTAAAAACTCTCCCCAATACTCTATAATTCGAGATAAATAACAGGTGTGTCTCTTTAAAGCCAAAATTGCTGACATCCGTTTCTAAATTTTACCTTAAAATCTTCGTTACTTATTATTTCGATCAGTTTTTTTTGTAAAATGACATTTTTTTTCAATGGGACCATAGGAATTCATTGCCTTCTGTGGTAAATACCTAGTAAATGCATTCTCCAGCCTAGTTTCAAAACCTGAATAAAGGGAATTTAAATGTTGAATCTAAGTTAAAATGACATTTTCCTGGCAGCAATTGAGAAACTAGGAAAATTCGCTAAATCCAATATTATACTCCTTTAGCTTAATTCTGGCAAGAAATGCTGAAGTGATGGTTCTTTTTTAAAAATTTTTTTTAATAAAATTTATGATGTCACAAAACTGCAAATTATCCTCATTAAATTTAGTAAATAAATGTGTTAAACAGGTAAAATCTGATTTCCATTAGATTAAATTTTCTTTAAAAAATAAAATAGGATCTGGTTTGATGAGAACAACTGTCGTAGACCCCCATTTACACCTCATGGACCCCCAAATTACTTTCTTGTAGTCGCCATAGACCCCTGGGGGTCTATATAGACCACTTTGGGAATCACTACTCTAAGCCCTCCCTTTGGTGTGGTGGGGTAGTTTGGAGAGGGGATCCAGCTCACACACACAGGTGTCGTCACCCGACCGTAGTTGAAGATAACGAATTCCTTTGTCCTCGCCCTCGTGTTGCTTTGTAGTACGACGGTAATAAACACTCACATAAATTTATTCTGAGTAATATTAATCGATTTTTGAATTTAAAAAAAAAATGCACATGATTCAAGAAGAAAGTTTGAATTTCCTGAATTGAAAACAGGATTTAAGTTTGTCTCTATTCGTTAATAGTCATCATAGTGCACACAAAAAATTTTCAAGGGGGGTGAAGGTGGTGTCCATGGTCGAAAGTCCCCCAACTTGTATCATACCGTAAGACAACACCAATCGATTCTTCTGATTTTGTCAACAAAAAAAAAAAAAGAGTAAAAAATAAATTATTGAATTGATAATTAGTATAAATAAACAATAAATTGTTATTTACAAGTACTCAATTAAATTTTACGTTATATATATAGGATTCTCATCAATCGAAAAAAACTCAAGGGCATGGGGGTGTCCGGACCCCCAGGATACCCCACTCCACTGATAGTCATTCATTATTTCCTCATTCAGAAAGGAATATCATGGAAGTATTGCTAGTTTCTGTAAATTCATCAGTGCCGATTTAAGCTAATTTCGGGCCCTGGGCACAAAAGATATACAGACCCCCTTGGCACTGGTGGATCGAAATTTATTACCAGAAAACCTGATTAAGTCCAGCTAATCAGGCCTTACTAGCCTTTCTGGGTGCCCGATGGATAAGCCAGCACTGAAATTCACGTTTCGATTTAAAATCTTGATGAGATTTCATTTGGTATTTTAAAAATCACTACAAAACATTATATTTGAATTTTTAATTTAACGGGAATTATTGAAACTGTGTGTGTGTAAGTTTTTAAAATTAACTTCTATGCGCGTAAATCTTTGCAGCTAAAAATAATTTTACTCCCATTATATACGAGTATTAAGTTTAAGTTTAATTCCTACGTGCGCATTTTCATTCAAATAGTTCAGTCTTGATGCAGCCACTTAAAACATTTTAACCTCAACGACTTGAAACAAAAAGAGTGAAACAGTTTCAAAAAGAAAGCGAATAATTTCGCGTAAAAAGAATGGCAACGCGAACGGTTTGCAAACGATCTTCTTTTTCCATGTGCGATTGCTCGGTCAAGCGAATAAAAACGTAGCGCTAGGTAATTGTTCTAAACTCCTGTGTTCCAAACTTTTTTTTTTACTTCTGCAGAACGTCTCCGGTCTCATGAAAGTAATTTCTCCCCCTTTATCTTTTGAAAATTTGTAGCATCCATATCGTAATTTAGCGATAACACCATAGATAAAGTACCTCTTCGAAGCATATTTATTTATTTTTTTCCCTCGATGCTGTAATCTCTTTGTTTGCTTACAGATATCCGCAAGGGATTTGTAGTTATGAGATAAGAAAATGTTTTGAAGCTGCCGGCTATATTTTATTTAACGTTTATTCAATGATTGATACATATAGTTTGGGATATTAAATATTAATTTAATTACCTCGATGAGCTAATTAAATTTGTATTACGAATTCAACGAAAACCTCCGAAAAGATCAATTGATTTTTATGTCGTCTTTTTTTCTATGAAGTTGAGAAATTTTATTGATGATGTAATTTGTTGGTACAGTTATTTGGATGAAAAGTCCCAGCACTTTTTTCTGCGGCTATTGAACCGGTTATATTTCACAGTTTTCAAAAGATACTTTAATGCTTATATTTTGCTTTTTAATTTTTTTTAAAGTTCGTAAAAAATTTAATTACCGTATTTATTCGGATCTAAGCTCCCCAAATTCTCTACAGTTTTTTGCGAAAAAGGAAAAATATTGTAAATGGGTTCATGGATATCAAATTTTCCAAAATTAAAATAAATTTAAAATGAAAACTAATAAGAAGTGATTAATTATTTAATTTACCAATTTTACAAGATTTTAAATACATATATACATGAACTTGTTGGGTGGGGCAATTAGAGCAGTCACGATTTTTTTCCCCTTCGATTCAAACCCAACCCGATTTTCAGTCGCATTCCTTATTGGGGGGGGGGGGGAGTGTGCCTTAGACTCGAGTAAATACGACAGTTCATTACATTGCTTTAATTATTATTCTTTAAAATAAATCGACATTTATTTAAGCGAATTGTTGAAGAAATCTTGTGTTAACTCGACTTGGTCGTCCACATATTGTTTAACTCTGCTTAGTCTAATTTTACAGTGTAGGGCTCAAACGCAAAGCACTTAAATTTAAAAAATGCTCCATCGTAAAAAAAAAAAAATTTTCACGGTAACTTAGAGATTGGCATCTACTATTAATTTCTAATTGAATCAAATTCTCCATGTAAAAAAACTATTTCATCTTCTGTGCTAGCGGTTCTTAAACTTTCGATGCCCCCCCCCCCCCGTTATATATCAGCCTGACTTCGCGAACCCGGAGATTTTAAATACCCCTCTCTAACTTAAAATTCTTGATCGAAATACATGTTCTAGTAGAATTTTTTCATTGGAGCAATTTAGTGATCTAGCCTTCGATGATACATTTTCAATTCTTCCACGAGGTCTTTCAGAGTCTACATAAAAGGGAAATCATATATATGAACGTTATATGAAAGATCACCGCAGAACCCCCAGCACAGGGGGGTCTGCGGTGATCCTAAAATTGTTCAATCCTAAAATTGTTTGATGACACGCTAAGAGAATTTAATGAGTTTGATTGCGAATATACTTAAATTTTAGGTGAACAAATTTTACTCTTCTGTGTAGACTTAGCTTAGCCGTTGCAATTTGCACGTGTTTCTATTTCATGAACAATATGTTGATTGAGCTGTCGCATTAGAGACTTTTGCAGACTTTCTTTTCAATTAATGACGATCGTTAATTATTTTAGAAAATTTCTGTACATGTGTTTAATTAGATGAGACACCATTATTGCTTAAGTCATCATTAAATAGTTTGAACGCGCAAAGGACATTGATAGAATGTTAGTGATTGTGAAAATTTTGATTTCATATCTCAATTTCTTGAAATATGAAAACATTAATTCAAACAGTTCATATTCAACCGTTCGGTATTTGTGAAATCATTGGGCATCACCGTCTGTTAACTAGTGGAACCATTGGTCATATCCGGCCTTTGCAGATGGATACCATTGGATCCTGGGGGGCCATCGGATGCCAAGCATTATCTACTGACTGCGAAATCATTGGGCGTAACCAGGAGTCCTTTCTGGAATTTTGGTCATATAATGTTGCAACCAAATGAATCCAGAGATCTAGCTAACTGGATCGCACCGTGAAATTTATCCAAAATAAATACTGATTTATATTACAAATCAATATATTACGTTTGTTACGGAAAATACTTATGGAATTTATGCGATGTCGATCATCGCAAGGCAACAAAAACAAATTGTACATTTATGCGTTTTGTCTAATGATTAATTATGCACTAATACTTATTAAACATAGAATAGTTATATACAGTTAAACCTGTTTTTTTTTGTGCGGTAGATAGGGACCGCACAAAAAAAAATATTCGAAAATTTCATAAATTCTTACATATAACAAATTCGTCGAATTGTTACAGAATTTTTTTTTATGCGGTGGAGAAAGACCGCATAAAAAAAGTCGCACTTAGAAAATACGCTAATTACTTCCGAAATTCATCAGAAAGTATTTCCATAACAAAATAAATTATTAAATTACACATGGAAACATTAAAAAAAACATTTAGTTTCTCATTGTATACATGTTGAAATTTTTTTTCAAAATGCACATACATATTTCTACACATCGTAATCCAAAGCGCTCTTCTTCCTGTGATGAATAAGTTAAAAATCACTTTCGTCGCTTGAAGGTACAATTTCAATTGATTTATTTTTTGACACCATAAAGTAAGAGATAAATTTTTACTACGAAGTGTGGTTGGTCAGTTGCCTTGTAAATGTCACGATAACCAGATATGCATGATCGAAGCTCTTTTTGAAATTTCATACTCCTTTCGGGATTGGTATCTATTTTAAAATTGCTTTCCAATTTGATGGAAAGCTGTATACCTGCATATATTTTATCCTACTCTCGAAGAATCCGGTTCTTCTTGACTGTCTTCAAAATTTATCAAATTATTGACAATGTCACTGTCTTTGCAACTTCTTGCTCTCAGTTGCATTTTTCTTTCCAATAATCTCAGTGGTCATGTTCTATTTTATCTTCATTTCTACACAACAATCCTATATTTTCTGCTGCAATGGGCAGATATTATTCAGCTTTGTATTCTTGTTCACCTTGAGACAGCATTAACCTTGTGATCACGGATTGAGTTCGAGCCTCAGTGCCGCTGAAGACTCGCTGTGTAGAGAGGCTGATGCAATTTAAATCTGGCAACGTTCAAAGTCCTTCCGTTGGCAGGATGTAAAAGTTCGGAGGGAGGAGGTGCCAGCTGAGATGTCCTCGTCACTTGACCAAAGTTGAAAATTACGAGGTCTTTTGCCAATACCCCCCTTGCTTTATAGAGTGACGTCAATAAGCATCCACTCTTATTCACCTTTATTTAATAATCTTATGGTGTGTTTGTCTGCGTATGGAAATTTATTATAAAATAAGAGTGTAATAAATAAAATAATGACTTAACAATTTTTCTACTGAGAAATAAACTAATTAATACACAATAAGAAAAATTAATAAGTATTGACTACAAATTTTAAATTGTATGTTAAAATAAAATTTGAAATCCAGTATCAAATAATTTGCTTCTTTATATTGCTTTTAGCGCACGTATTTTGCTTATAATAAAAACAATAGAACCATTTGCCTCGAAACCCTAACATCAAAAATGGATTTTACTGCATGCAACAGAATCCAGTTTAGAATTAGGTTTCTAAGTGTTTTCAAAAAAAGGAGAACATTTCTTAGAACAAATCTGTTAAAAGTTTCTTAAGTTATATGCTGAGTAAAGAAAGGGCATGAAAAACAAAATTTCTGCATCTTAGGACGGAAGCATAAAAGGCCTGTATCTATTAATCTGTACCACTGCTAATTCTAGATAGGTATTGGAAAGTGATCTGTTTCTATTAGATACCCTTGTTATATTTATATTTATCTGTAGTAGAAATAAAATGAGTAAAAATAATAATAATCATAACAGAATAAAGCATTTTTCATAATTTTTAAACAAAACATCTTTCCCCAAGGGAAGAAAGAATACTTTTGTGCGCGCATGAATGACTACTGGTTGAAGAAAATTGTGCGCTTTTGAAAAGTAAAATTCCCCTTTTCCTCGCTAAATTTTATTTCCTTTTCTAGAATGAAACCAATCGTTGTGTGTTTTTACTTGATATAGCGTCATTATGTATAATCGATATAACTCATTCTAAATACCATTCATACATTTAAAAAATTTTATCGGTGGTTTATTGCGTATAGCATGTGATGAAAGGAAAGAAAAATATATATCAATTTCGAACCGGATTTCCAAGAATTACCACCAACAATAACACATGGAGTCATTGCAGACCACAGCTGCCATTACTTTTCTTTTCTTACTCACCTATTATCGGTCTTTTCAAAACTGTTGATCCAGCTGCTTATGAAGTCTGTGACCCTTTTACGATCACAAAACAGCTCCACTCTGCTCATACAGAGCTTACTTCATTTAATGATCGGACCTCCAAATATCGAATGTCACGCAATCTTCGACCACCATAATTGCCCATTCTAAAAAATGCCCAGGTTTCAATTGAACCGACGTTAATACTGGGTCTGGAATGAAGCGAATCATTCATTAGGCGATTTTGTGTGCTCGCTGTTTCGTTTGCAGAGTGGCAAGATGTCATTTGTTTATCTTAAATCTTTTTGTGGAGACTTTGTGTTATAACTTAATTCAGTAGGAAAGCGGATTAAAGTCTTAGTGACGCCGAGAATAGTGATTGTTATTCAGGGTGGGGCTTTGCTGCTGTTCCAAAAAAAATTGTTTCTCATGCCGTTTAATATTAATAAACCTTTCAACACGAATTTTAGCCTTGCGGACTTGTTTTCTAGCAGTGTTATGATGGATAAAGGTCAGGAAATATTCGCACTGTAACAGGCAATGTGGTGGCTGATAAGTTTTTTTCTTTGTGCATGCAATTGTAAAGGGCGCCATCTATAGCTAGTACCATATTTTAATATGCTACTCCTTTCTGTTGGATAATTTCATATTTTCAGGTGTAAAATTTGTTCCATTTTTCGTCTCCTGCGTAATAGGTTTTCCTCCTTATATATTAAAAAGAAAAAATATGCATTCTATTTGCATTTCTAAATTTTAAAGACGCGATGCAATAAAGTATGTGTTACAGCTTCACGAATTTAGATGAAAATCAAAGTTACGTATAGGGAGAGGTATGTAGAGGATATATGTACTACGCGTATAATAGATAACACTAGGCCACATCGCCAACGGAGACAGACGTATCTACAAAGAGTATGATGATTGAATTGAGAAGAGCAGGTTGGTCCATACATCAAATATCAGCCGATACCCGCCTTAAAAAAAATTCCACGGTGCACCGGCGGTGGTAAAGATTGCCAGAACAAGGAAATGTGGTTAGTTTGAGGAGTGCCAGTACTGCCAGAAAGACATCAGTTCGTATGGATTGACCCATTTAACGACAAGCAATGAAGGCTTCGCAAGACACTTTGCACCACCACTTTCCAGAGTGCGCAGGACATCCTTGATCTTACCTTATCGACCATAACCATAACCCTTGATAGGATCTGCACGCATGATGTCCGATAAAACTACCATTGACCCCCCAAAGTACAGACTATTTTCTTTGCAATGATGCTAAGCTAGAGTCTTTTGTGAAGTGCTGGCTAGAGCGGCGACATAGAAGACCTGTGAAAGTGGGTACAGGGGCGTGTTCTCAGTCAGATGCCCTTCTGTTTGTTCATTGTTTACGTGTGCGACGCCGGCAGTGTCGGCTTCGATATAATAACGTGGAATTTCCCTGCTCCTGCATTGCAGCAAGCAGCAGTAATCTGCCAGGCGTACGATAGGCCGAATCTGGCTCGTATTCAGGGCATTATAAAGGTTTAGTGGTGCGTGGATGATGTGCTGAGGCCGGTGACGTTTCTTTTCCTTTGGGGTGGGTGCCCAATGCCTTTTATCAGTAGGATAACGCCCAACTGCACACCTCCTGCCCGCAACATTCTAACTTACACAAGATGTCTTTAGCCTGGCCAACGGACTCTGATCTCACCAATCGAACACATCGGAACAGCCACTTGTATGTTTTACTTACCCGCTGCGTTTAGAACGAGGGATTGTAACCAATGTTTGACAGAATTCACTCCATGAAGGACTCCATCCGTACTAAATACAGGGTCTGTACCTCTATTTTCTGACTTTACATTGCTTCAGTAATATTGCCATCTGCAGTAGTCCTACAGCATATTTAGTTAACTTTGTTTTTGCTCTATGTTACGAGTTGATCAACTTCTCTTTATTTACTGTCTGTTTACGCCAGTTTTTGGCTTTCTTCTTGGTGCATTTTCAATGTCACATAACATGAAATATATAGCAAAGTATATATAACTTATTTGTATTCAGTTAGAGTTCAAAGTGAAACACGAACGAGATTTTTAGTACTATAGCATGTAGTTGACAAATTTCTATCTACATTATTTATTAGCTTAAACATTTACGTTTTATTTCATTCATATATTTTACACAACATTTACCTGTCCTTTAAAAGACTACTTTCAGAGAAAAACAATTTAATGTATGCTCTCCTTCCATTTTCTTTCTCCATTGAAAACACCAGGCAAGTCAGATGATAGATCAAATTCTACTTGCCTTGTCATCTCGTCTAAGATTTTCTCTTGTTATACCTGCCAATCATGGACTGGATTCTCGTCCGTTTTCTTCAACCAACCGAACTCTGTTGACAAGCCCTAAGCATGGAGGGCGGTTAGGGAAAATAACTCTTCAATTAAAAAAAAATTCCCTTGTCTCGATGATTATTGTATTTATATGTATATTTAACAGTCAGGATGCAGTCACAAGGGGGCTGTTACAAGGATATATCAGACGATTTAGTAAGGTGGGGGAATATGATGTCTGCGAGACTGGAATCAGTGGTTTAGGTTCTTTCTCGTCCACACCCTCTCTGGAGCTGCATGCTCAGACGATATTTAATGAGGGTGGAAGGAAATTTCATAACCGAGAAAATGAGATCGGGGATGGTTTGGGTGAAGAACAGGAATTCTATTATCCCCCGCACGCATTACTTCCTGTTTGTACTTTAATGAATATCCTTGTTTCCTTAAGTCCCTGTTAAAGTCTCTTCAATTCCAATTATTTTTCTCCTTTCTTAAGTTTGAATTCTTATAGTGGTTAACATTCAAGATGCCAGCCTTTTGTATTTATTATAATAATTTTTTTGGAAAGTTTAGATTTGCTTTAAATACTGAAGATAGGCTTAGATGCAGCTTTATAAGAGAGCTCAGTTTTCGTGAATTCTTAAATATAAAGGGAGGTGAACTGTGTTCCCTGCTATGGTTGGGGCTACGTATCTCTTACGCTTTCTTGTTTCTTTGAGGGTAATCCAGCTTGTGTATGTGTGATTTGATTCGAGCGAACAAAAGTTAAAAATGACTAAGCAGATTAAACCACTTTTATTAAACTGTACTTTTAAAACCTGACCAATCGATTTGTCTTTGAAAACTGTTCTATCAAGTATTAAAGTATTAACCTGCATGTCGCGTTGGGTTCCATTAATGGTGGATAGTTAATTTTTAGAACTACGCATCAGCTATTCAACGCCTGTCACGAGTTCGCGATGAGGTACTCGACTACCATAGCTGCCTTTGATGCAACATAATCAATTGAGGTTAAAGGCACACTCTCAAAAGTTGATGAACTGCATATGACAGGGCGAAACGAAACCTATAATAGTTTATTTTGGATCTCAATTGAGACGAGGATGAGTTCTGAGATGATATCCCACTTTCTAAACTTCCGCTATCAGTACAATGCCAGAATTTAATGTGTATCAACCTCGGCAGATTTTCAATGCTACCAGGATTCGATAACGTGAATACGAGTCACAACTATGGCATGAAAGGTTAAATTTTATGTTGCTTTACAATCGATTTCAGCAATATAAATATTTGGAAAATATTAAAATTAAATATGATTTAAAGTGCAAACTTTTAAAAGAACCAAACTTTCAAATATAGCGCTGGATGTGATTTTAAAAATTAGAATGAGTGATATTTTAAGTATTTTTTTTCGCAGAGCAGATATTTTAGTACGACATGGCATTCAGAATGCAAACATATTTAAATATGTAACTTATTTAATTGAAAGTTTAATTTCGAAGTGCATTTTTATGGAACTAATTCTAGTACTCCGTATCATTTCGCGTAAAATAGAAATCTGCGTAGTTACACTTAGCTATATTTAATTTAACTAGATTACAGAGTTAATTAAATAGGTAATAATTTAAGTAACCGAAACACTTCAATTAATTAAATATGCCACGCTTAATTATTTTGCGTAAATTATAAACTAGTAGTGTCTCCTAACTATTTTCTGTACTTATTTTATCAATTTAAATATCATTAACGGATTTAAATTTTAAAATATAGTTTAATTACATTTCCTAAAGTAAATTGCATTAAATTTGTAATTAACTATAGTAGTGTTGTAATAATTAAATAGTATAGCAGTTGCATTAAATAGTGTAACAGCATTATTATATATAACTTAAATATTCTGATTATATTAAAGTATTCTCTCTACGTTTTTAAAATCGTAAGGGATATAAATTGCAGTTATTGTAATCAAAGGTTGTGTGCAATCTCTCTTTTGCGGATTAATGGTGAATAATTTATTGAAGTGTTTCAAATTCAAAGCAATTTACCGGGGAGTTTAGTTTTCATTTCATTATGTTAGTTTCAAAAGTAGGTAAATTTTTTAGATGGAAACAATTATTCAGAGAGGACAATAAATATTTCCAAATGATTGCATTAAAAATCCTAAAAAAAATTATGAGAAAATATTTTATTTACCGTAAAATCCGGCGTATAATGTGCACTTTTAACACAAAAATATGATCAAAAATTAGACTTCTACATACATAGATCGAAATACCGTTTACTTAAAAGAAATGACATTCCTTAAGAATTTACAGGGCTGTAGTTCTAGAAGCATACTATTTTTTTTCTAAAGATTGATATAGTACCTCGAATAAGACTTCAAAACATAAGAGTATGCTCACATGCACTTCAGGCACTTTCGTAAAAGGGGAGGGGGGGCGTGTTATACGGCGAATACATCTACAAATTAAAAGTTGCAGCTTGAAAGTATAAGTGCGCGTTATGCGCCGGATTTTACGATAATTTAATTTGCTTAAAAATTATTTCATTGGTATCCTTTATTATTTTTTTACATAGAAAAAGAGGCGTGTCCACGCTCGCTAGGTCCTCCCGTGGGTGTGGTATTTAGGAGAGGGGGGTGCCAGCTCAGGTATAGTTCTTGTCATTTGACCATGGTTCAAAATTACGAGGTCCGTCGCCAATAGCCCTCGTGTAACTGAACAGTGCGACGTTATAATATACAATCAATCAACCACGCCCGTTAGGCGAGTGGTCAAATGGTCTCCGGCATCGTCTGGTTCTGGTTCATCTGAAGACCTGCTGTGTAAATGGGCTGATGCGCGTTAAATCTATTTAGGCTGAAAGTCCTCACGTTGTGGTGTGGAAGTTTAGTGATTGGGTACCACAGCTCGTCCTCGTTATTTGATCGATATTAAAAATTGCAAACTGCGTTGTCAATAGCCCTTCGTGCATCTTCAAAAAAAAAAAAAAATAATAATAATAATAACAATCAAATCATTTTGATAGAATGTATGTTTCTTTACAGTTATTGTTACTTATAAGTACAATACATAAATCGTTTATGAAGTGAAACCGGTTTGAAATCCGTATTGCTACAATGATTAATTCTTCTTCAGAGAATCGTTGATAATGCTTACTTATCAATGTCAATGATTGAAATGCGCTTGAGAGGGGAAAAAATTCGTCGTTTTTTGCGAATACTGGCATTAACTTCGAAATATTTCGGAAAGATATACTGTTATCCAGTCATCTTGTCAGGTATTATGACAGAGAGAAATTGAGATTTGATCAGCATTAAAAACAAAATCTCAAAATTGCGTATTTTGTTGCAATTATTCCATATTAACTTGTAACATTGTTTTTCGTCAATCTTATTCGGTAAAGTTTTGGGGATTTTGCGACCGATTTTTGTTAGTAGCCAAATTTAAATAGGAAATATGCGATTTCCTGACATTACTTTAATTTTCTTTTGAATTTCTTTTATTTCTCAAAGATTGTTACAATTATTAGTAAATTATTTCGATAACTAGTTAACGTAAGTATTCGAAAAGTCTTGTCGTATAGTAGTTCAAATATATCCGTGTTTTTTTTTTGTTTTATTAGTAATAGATGAAAAAGAGGACATTAAACTATTTATTAAAGGTATGTGTTTTTTAAATATGTTTATTTAAAAGATGTATTTATACAAAATATTGTCGAATTTCTATGTGAAATATTTCTGAAAATAAAAACTTGAGTTGGTTATTTGAAATATTTAACTCCTTTAAGCAACCTTGTAATAATTTGTTGAATGTTGAGAGTATGTGACATGTATACCCTAACTTTTCTCTTTCTCAATTTTTTTTTGTACTTTTTGGAAAATATTTAGTAACACGTGATACAAATTAAAAAGCACATTGTTTTAATACAGAGAAACGTGTTTCTTTACGGAGATGTATTTTAATACATTAATACATACATTAGATCTAATACTTCTTATTACAAGTGTAAGTAAATTGTCAACATTCTTTACGGGTGTGTAATTTATGTATATAAATTGTACGGGTGGGTGCATGTTATCAAAATTACCATCATTTGATCAATTTTTAAATTTAAAATATTTTTTTTATATTTTTATCCTTTTATATTCGTGGAATCATGGAATTCGTGGTTTCGAGTCTTGATACTATTCGGGACCCACAATGTTAGGGGGGGGGATCGATGCCCGCGTAAAATTTGTCAAGTCCTCACATTTTGTCATGGTCGCAACCTCTGCCCGGTATTTTTTTCTATAGAATGGTGAATTGAGTAAATGTCAATAAAGATTCACCGTGTAGAGAGGCTGATGCACTTTAAATCTATCGAGGCTCTAATTCCTCCCACTGGCGTGGTATCGAAAGTTTAGAGAGTGGATTGTGCCAATTCAGGTGTCATCCTCGCCACTCGCCGTTGCTCAAAATTAATACGTGCATTGTCTATATTCCTCGTCTTGCTTCAATGTACGATTTTAGTAAAAGAATATATCATCACTTTGTCATGGTTTTAAATCCCTTAACTTCTGTCGGTTAAGAGACCTCGAATCAGGGTCGTCTTAAGACTCTTTGAGGCCCTGGGCCCAGAGAAATGTTTTTTTTGTGACCCTAGGCTCTTATGCAAAAGAAGGCCCTACCTGAGATCTATAAAAGTGGACAGTAGCCCGTTGTCAAATGCTCGTTCAAAGTGTAATTTGAAACAAATAGATGTCCATGACTCACAATTTCAAAAGCCTAAGCACAAACCGGCTCGACCGTTAGCCAAATTTCTATTAAATGAGTTGAAGGATTGCTTATGGTTTTAGACATAGGCCTAGACATGGACAACAGTCATCACGTAATACAGTCTTACCACTTTTGCCAGTTGACATGCAGTTTGAAATTCCTATTTTTCAGGAATATGTACGGGAATAATTATTGACCATTAAAATTATCTGGATCGTGATCTTATTAAGATAGAGTCGAGAAGAGGAAACGAGGCGCCTACCGAGGGTGAGGGCCTGAGCCTAGTTGACCCATGCCATAAGACAGGGTGGCCAACGTTTTTTGGGAAGAGTGCCACTATTTGATGAAAAATAATCAAAAGTGCCACTTCCCACTTTTTCAACAAACAAATGTGGAAAGGGGGGGGGGAGTTACTTATAAGCTTATTATGGAATTTTTACGCAAACAGCACATTTTTAATAGAAGTCTACGTTGTTGAAATTTAAAAATATTTTATAAAATAAGACGAAAGTACGAACTTAGGTTTTATTGTTAATAAACTTTTTACACAAGTTCAATCAATTAGGTTAGGTATAGAAAATAAAAACGAGAAACTTGAAGAATTTAATTGAAAAAAAAATTATTAAACGCTCAGTAATTACTTATTGTGGCTTTTTTGAATTACTACCTTTTTTACCAAGTCATTTATATTAGGATTAGCTTTTGCAGATGCCCGCAAAATTATGTTATTATAAGTGCTCATCAGCTAGTTTTGAGTGATATTTATTTATTATGTTCTCAGCAGAAAATATTTATCCACAAACATATTTTGATCCAAAAAAAATTTTTTTTGAGGTTTTTGTCTGAGAAAACCCCACTACAATAAAATTGTAAAGAATGGTTAGTTATTATCTTTTCAAATATTTAAAAAAAATTCAGTAAGTCTTCGCGTGCCACTGTTACAACTCCACCGTGGCACGCGTGCCGTGGGTTGGCCACCCCTGGTTTAAGACGTCTCTGCCTCGAATGAAGATCTTTGAATCGATTTCTCATTATCAACTTTTGTTTTTAGAGTATACATCCCCGCACGAGTCATACAAGGGGTTAACAATAGTAGTAATTCATTCGAAGAAATAAGACATTAGAAACAGGACCCGACCACAACGTTTCAACGCTCAATTGCACATCAATTTCCATCCTCTTTTACCACGAGTGACTTAAACTCCACGTAACATATCATCTCGACGCAAGAACTCCACGCCTGGAAAGTGCGGAACAAAGCCGTTCCTGTGCGTTACCAATTATATAAATAACTTCGAGGCTTCGGTTCGAAAAACAAAGACATTTTTTTCCTCTTCCCTTCCCAACCATCTGTCTTAAGAGTTTTAAGACTCAAACGAAGTGGGGAAAATAAAATTAAAAAAAAATTATAATAATAATAAAAAAAACTAAAACATTTACTCTACCCCCTCCGAACATTCTTTTCTGTCCCCTCTCTCTATCGCGCTGTATCTTGAGCTACTGGGTAACTTTTGCTATGTAAACAGAAATAGCTGAACTCCTCCCCTACCACTGTCATTCTGGGTGCTTTTTAGAAGACTAAAAAGTTCACCGAACTTGCGAATCTTCTTTCCTTCTCTTTTTTGCATCATCGTCTTCATAATCCCATCGTTTTTAATTTGTTATTTGGGAATGTTACAAAGAATAGCTTGTCAGCCGACATTTGCCAAGCCTTGTCGTAGGCTAAACGTAGCGTGGTTGGTTTAAGAACTCGAATGAATCCAAGCGCATCTTTTTTTTTTACGCATCCCGTTTTTCTTTTTTATCTTGTGATATCTTAGTTTAAATATTTTGTCTTCTTTTTGTTTTTATTTGCTTTTTGCATCTGGTGTTGACAGAAATGAATGGATCTTTTTAACTTTAACGTCTTCTAATTGGGGAGGGGACATTATATTAATGGAGTCAAATGAGTAATTAACGTTTTTGTGTTCTCCATTTATGAAGGATTTTCTTTTGCTTTGACCTTGATATTAAATTGCCTTCTTTTAGAGGCCTTGCTTGATGGGGCAATCCTATCCCGCTGATGCATGTGCCTTTTACTAAACTTTTACGTGCACCCTCTACAAAGTGATAAAATAACTAGAGGAAAAATTGGCAACACTGGCCGAAATATTTCCTCCACTCAACCTTCACTGCGACTCGTGTGGCCGCGGTAGCCTAGTCGTCAAGATATAGGACTCGTGGCTGGCGTGTCATGAGTTCGAGCCCAGTACCACTGAAGACCCGCCATGTAGGGGAGCGATGCACGTTAAATCTGTCGAGAGCTCAAACGTCCTCCCGTTGGAGTGGTAGTTAGGAGGGGGGCAGCTCAGTTGTCGTCCTCGTCACTTGACCATGGTTCATAATTACGAGGTCCGTCTGACCTCGTGTCCGTCCAAAAGACCTCGTGTAGCTGAACAGTACGACGTTAATGTTCACTCACTGCGACTCGCAGTGTAGAAGGAGTGATGCTGGTTTTAATCTGTCGGGGCTTGAGAGAGAGAGAGTGAGATAATATTAACGTCGCACTGATTAGCAACACGAGGGCTTTTGGCGATGGTCCGCGTAATTTTGAACCATGGTCAAGTGACGCGGACGACACCTGAGCTGGCACTCCCTCTCCTAACTACCACACCACACCAACGGGAGGACGTTTGAGCTCTCGACAGATTTAACGTGCATCGCTCCCCTACACGGCGGATCTTTTAGTGGTACTAGGATCGAACCCATGACATGCTAGCCATGATCCGATGCCTAGACCACTCGGCCACCGCGGCCGCCTGTCGAGGCTAGAAGTCTTCACGTTGGTGTGGTGTGGAAGTTTAGAAAGTGAGCTCAGACTGATGTTTCGTCCTCGACACTTGACCGTGGTTCAAAATCATAGCTCCGTTTTCTCTTTGTTTTACTGAGAATTATATTAACGTCGCACTATAAAGCTGCACGAGAAGGCTTTTAACGACGGACCTCGTAATTTTAAAGCATGGTCAAATGACGAGGACGACACCCGAGATGGTATCCCTACCCCTCTCTTAACTTCCACACCACACCAACGGGAAAACGTGTGAGCCTCAACAGATTTAAGTCACAGCGGGTCTTCAGCGGTACTCGTCTCGCACTTATGACACACCAGCTTTTTGTCTGTGACCTTGATCACTAAGCTACTGCGGCCTCTGTGTTGTTTCAGAGTGTGTTTTTAACATTAATAATCAATCAATCAGTTGGCTGATCATTCTAAAATAAAATTTTCATTTCATAAATTAACAAGTAATATAAAAATATTTTTTAAAGTCTATTCCTACTTTGAATGGATGAATAGAAAGTATTTTATTAACGATGGAAAACTTGAACAAGATATGTATAGGGAGAGAGTGAACTAATAATATTAGGAATTGAAAAAACAGAGCATGTGATTTGTCTGCATTGTTGTAATAATGCACTCCTAGTTCGGCTGAAAAACCGGTTTTCGTCGCCAACTTTTGACATTATTTTAAGTTACATTGTTACAACAATGGAGACGAATCTAAGTTGGCGTCGAAAACCGGTAGTTAATTAAATCAATTTAATTAATGAGTATTATTTGAAAAAAAACTGTATAGTAACATCAACTGTCATCCACTACAAGTTTAAAAAAATTTATTTCAACTTGATTGGATGAATAGAAAGTATTTTATTAACGATTGAAAATTTGAATAAGATATATATATATATATTGTAGTTATATATAGCTAATAGTAGGAATTGGAAAATTGCCTTGTAAGGTAATAACTAAATTTTTAAAAATATTTATTAGACCATAATTATTTAATGTTTTTAAAAACCTAAACTCTCTCCAATAAGCAAATGTCTTCGAATGAAAAATCTATTTTAGAATTATTTAATGTAAAATGGGAGAGAATTAAATACCCAAAATTATTAGCAATTTCATCCGATTCTAAATAAGCTTTATCTCCATGTAAATGATTACACTATCTTTTACATCCATTCTGCTGATGTTTTCGAATCAGAACTTTTCGGCTTCTTTCAAGTTGATGCGAGTTACTCCTGTTTGCGTATATTTTATAAAGCATCAGCTGATCCCATATTCTTATATAACTCTTCCAATTAAATGTCATGTCTCTTTTCTTCATCCATAAATAGTGCAATGTTTAAAAAAGATAAGATAGCCTTTTAATTGAACCGTCTAGGCTCCTTTTCGTTGTTAGCAGAGCATTTTTAGTTACTTGATTCTACTTGAAGTTTGCATGTACTGCCTTTGTGATTGAAAATCTGCTGTTGTTAGGGGTTGAGGATGATTCAGAAATTTGGAATTTAGTTTTGTAACCGGCAGTCGTGGTCAAGGTCACGGACTCGTGGATATACTGTCACGAGTTCGAGCATTGTGTTGCTGAAAACTCGCAGTGTAAAGGGAATGATCCACGATAAATCTGGCGAGGCTCAGACGTCTCCCGTTGGTGTGGTATGGAAATTAGGAAGGGAGGGGGAGTGCCAGCTTCGGCGTCGTCCTCATCATTTCACCATGACTCAAAATTAGGAGGTTCGTCGCCAAAAGCCCTTGAGTTACTGTACCAGGGCGACGTTTTTTTTCACTCACTAGAGACTCGGAAGTGACGAGAGGACGACACTTGAGCTTGCGCTACCCCGTCACGCCGACTGACTTCGGATCCGGGATGACTTAGATTTATTGTCCATCTGCCCCTTCTATACGGTGGGTCTTCAGTGGCTCCAGGACCCGAACCCATGACACGCTGCCCTCGAGTTCGTGACCATGAACACTAGGTTGAATACTGTCAAAATCGCACTTGAAAAAAGTTGACTCAAGACCTTAAGCCGACTTTTTTTTGAAGAATCTACTCTAAACTGTCATTACTTCAATAAGGAGTCGAGTTTCAATTTAAAAGAAACATACCAGTAATAGAAAGGGAGGTATATAATTTAGATTTTTTGTTATTCTAATGTAACTTTATGTAATACTCTAATAAACGTCAGAATTATTTAAAAATCCTAAGATTACGAAATATTGACTCGGTACCTTTAATAAAAATCCACACTTTTTCATATATATCAAGAAAATGCTGCTATTATTTGATCAAATTGTTTCCCAAAGAGAATAAAATGATTTGTGTATGAATTCTAAAAGAAATCGAATACATTTATCGATAAACGAAAAAAATGGATCACTTGAAACAAGGTCTCGACTTGGGCTCATTTCTGGGCATGCGTTGTTGCCTAAAACCTATTGCCACGAGCCCGTCCATAATGGAATTTCTCCTCGATTTTAAAGCTATTAATGTGAAGCCGACGATCGCTCAAAACGGCCTGACAGCCAATTATATCTCAGTTTCAGCAACCATGGAAACGGGATGAAATATCCAGTGCCGATGAACCAGTTTTGGGCCAATTAAAAAGCAGGAATGTTCTGTAGATAGCAGATGTAATTTGAACGCACTTTAATTCTTGATGTAGTCTTGGATGCGTTGCATGGGAAACCGTTGCTTATTGGTGGACTGGATTATACGTGAAAATTCTGATTATGCATCGATGAACTCAATTTAGAACATTTTAAGGGTGGAATTTGGGGAACGATTTCCATCAAATTATCTTATTTCTGAGTTCCGAATTATCTAAAAATTGAATTTTAGAAATCAGTATCAAATTTTCTGGGAATTAGTTTGAAAGATTGAAGGCAAGGGGAAGCGGATGTTAATTTTTAAACTGAATAATGCTCAAAGTTAATTGCTAGTAGAAATGACTAATTTAATGATGTGGGGGAACTCAATCCATATTACAGAAGATTTGTGTTACTAACTATATATAATAATTCTGAAACATTGCAATTATCCTCAATGTATGACGGAATGGCTCTTTTCTAAAATACATTTCTACATCTTAAAAAGTATCGAAACACTTTTAAGCCGGGGTGGGCATTACGTCGATCGCGATCGACCGATGGACCGCCAAGACAGTTTGGGGTGACCGTCTAAAAATTTTACCAGTTAGTAATTATATATGAAAAATTTAAGATTGGCTGACTGTACGCAGACTGTGCCTTCTACTGACTATAACAACAAAAACTAATGTTAGATAAAAATGTTTTATTTTTTTAATGTATTTTGAATTGTTTCATATAATAAATGTATCATTTCATATAATTATATTTGGAGCTATTATTATTAAGTTTGTATCTTGCGTTTTGCTTTAAACGCGGTTTTAAGTGTGTTTGTTTTTTTACTTTAGTCTGTAGGTAAGTATATATTCTGTACTTATTGTTATAATAATAACCTTTTACACTTAACTCACAACATCCACGGCAGTGGGCAGTAGCGTACACAAGAATTTTTAAAGGGAATGGGGTCGAGGGTTGAAGGTCTACCATTCTTATATCATACCCTAATACGCAGCCAAACATATTTTTTTTTCTGATTTTATCGGGAACAAAAAACAGCAAAAAATAAATTACTGGATAAATAATTAACATTAATAAATAAAAAAATTACTAATATCAAATACTTAATTACATTTTACATACTATATACATGGGACTATAACGATTCGGAAAAAAATGAAGGATTATGAGGGAGGGTCCAGACCCGTGGACTCCTCACCCGGCTTTATGTGCGTCACCGACACTAGGTGGACCGCAACCCCTTGGAAAAATTAGAAGTAGCCCGCACCCTGGAAAAGTCTGTCCACCCCTGCTTTTAAGTATACCAAGGAGTTGGTACGAAATGATTGAAATAAGTAAAGAAACGTTAAATTTTTCATTTAAACTGAAGGACAAAACAGGGTCTCAGCTAAAAAAAATGACCACAGTATTACTAACTACAATTCTTTTAGTGCACATTATGCTTAACTTTAATGTCTAAGTCACATGTGTACTAGAAGGCCAAAAGGTTTGAAAACTTACCTGCATATACTTTTGAAAATTGCAAAACACGCTTTGTTCTGTAGCGAGTCGTATGGCAGCTAAAAACAAAGCCAAAACTTCGGTATTCCATATTACCCGACACTCATGTACAAATTTGTGAAATTTATGAAAGTGATATGCCTTGTCACAATTGATCCTGATTCATTCAAGTTTAATACTCATGTTTCAAACTAAAAGTAATGTAATCTTAACAAAGCATAGCCAGTACCGGTTTATCTTTTGGGTGCTTGGGGCGGACGGGCGCCCAGGGGCCCGGATAAGCTGGACTTAATCAGGTTTTCTGGTAATAAATTTCAATCCGCCAGTGCCAAGAGGACCTGTAGATCTTCTGCGCCCAGGGCCCGAAATTAGCTTAAATCGACACACAGCATATCTACTGTATGCTTTAATAAACATTGTTATTAAAATTATTTTCATTTTTCTATGCTATTACCGTGCTTTATCCCAAAATAAGATTTGAAAAAAATATAATCAATTTTTCGATCTTTAGCATTTGTTGAAAGCATTTTTTTAAATAAATATCCTAAATGTATTGATTAGGTTTCCAAACGACAATGACGATTCAAAAATATCAATTATGTGTTTCAGTACAAAAGAAACTAGTTTGGAAGTAAATCGTGTTTCACAACAATGAATTAAAGCCAATGGCGCACACAAGGGGGTTGTCCTGGGGATCCGGACACCCCCTAAAGCCCTTGAGTTTTTTCCGATTGATGATAATCCTATATATATATATAACGTAAAATTTAAGTACTTGCAATCAACACTTTATTTTATTAATTAATGCTAATTATTAATTCAAAATTTATTTTTTACTGTTTTTTGTTAACAAAATCAGAAGAATCAGTTGGTGTTGTTTTGAGGTATGATACGAATTGGGGACTTTTACCATGGACTCCCCCTTGAAAAAATTTTGTGTGCGTTACTGAACTGTGGTCCGCGGATCTCTAGGGCCGTGAAGGTTTCTCATCTAATGTTGAGAGCTCCCTCTTTCACAGACTCTGAAAGACAGTGGCGTAACGTACACCGCCGCATTGTGGGGGGCCCAAAGCTCGACTGACGTAAAGTACGTATTTGGGCTTGGCGTCCAAAACCTGAGTTTGCAAGGGGGGAGAGGGCTAATATTCTCCGTTTCGCCACTGCTGAAAGACATCATCGAAAAATTGAAATATGTGTCACTTTAGACTATATCACTTCATTGTCCCCAATAAAAATTCCTGTGCAAGGCTAAAGGGATAATTTTGCACCCTCTCTCCGAATTTTCAATATTTAATTGAACATTAATTGTTGACTATTCTATTTACTTTTTGATGAACAACACAATGCAAAATAAAATATTTAAATTAAAAAATGTTGTATTTATTTGGGATATTTGTTCCTCGTTACGCCACTAAGTCATGCCATTTTTCTGGATACTTCCAATTTCTCTCCAACATTGGGCCTCTTTGCAGGAATGAAATTCATTGGATCCAGCCGTAGATACGAATCATTCGTAAGCATTCCAACATTGACAAATAGACTTGTACTTCCTCCACCGAAAACCTACAACTTCCCATGAACCTGTTCATCAGCCATGGCGATTACGCCAATATCTACCTTCGAACCTTTTAAAAGATAAGAGAAGTAGATAGCGTTTGATACATATCACAAAGAATGCCAAACTCGCCACAACATAACCAAAATAGGCGCCTAAAACACTCGCCCAAAGTGTCTCTGGGGTCTTTCTCCACTTGTTAACTCTGGTTTCCTGTTTAGTTTTTTCTGGTCTCGGCTTGTAGAAGACCGAACCACATAGACACGTTTGGGCCAGTTCAGATAAGAAAACTTTTCCAAACTGCGCCAGGGCAAAGTTTGACCCCTCCCCCCCCCTTCCAAAACCGAATGATTGAATGCCGAAGAATGGAATTTGGGGAGGGGAAACGGCCACACACAGCAGGCATCTTTACTAGAGTCGAGGACCATATTTTTTTTGTTCTCTCTCGTCCCTTCTTAATTTTTTCTGCTCTTTTTTCTTACGAGGTACTGAAAAGGAGGCGGGTCTCACGAAATCTTAAGATAATAATTTAATTCGTTATGCGATTTTTGAAGTTCGAGGTCGTTAAGGAAGTTGTTTGAAGCTAACATTATTATCCCCTTGTGAGTCCGCATCTTTTACTTAGAACTCGTTTTTCATGTCATGATCATATTTGTCAGTCATTTATTTTCATAAATGAGTAGATTTTATACAAAACAAACACTCGTTCTTTTATTTTAGTGGCATCATTGTCGATGTGTGACATTACCGATATCCAGCACGATTAGCCGTTGCATAGATTAATAGCCCGTTTGTGCGAGTGGAATTTATCTAACATTCCGGTGTGTATATTGATAAACGAGAAAACACCTATATATTTAAGAAGCATTTGATGACATCTCACAAAGACAATTTAGTTTTAACCCCTTAAGGTATCCGACTACCCTAAAATTGTGAATTTTGCCAAAAATTGACAATTTTTTTTATGATTTTATTTTATAGACCATCGTATTAGCTTTATAAAAATACCAGGTTTGTTATTTTCCATTCACTGGAACGAAAACTACAACTGTTTTAGTAAAAGCAGATGCCATTACTTTAAGCAAGATGTCACACTTTAAAACGCGTTTTACTCGAAATGTGTTTTTTTTTTGAAAATGCTCAAACGGGTACGGCGATTGCTCAAAAAGTTTTGAAAATAATTTACTGTGTGAAATTTTTTGTGCGTGTTCCGTATATTAGTAGAAGTGTTTTAACCATCAGATTTATCAATCACTGTTTTATTACAAAATTTATAGTCCCTTATATGAATATAATCACTGTTTTTTTAAGCAATTTCATATAACGAAGATAAAGTGCTCTAGTTTTTGTAAAAATTAAAATATCCCTTATCCTGAAGGTCATTTCAAAAATGAATATCATAGCAACACATCAGAATTGAAAATTTGTTCATAAACCTTTGGTACAGAGTGGACCGCATTTGTGTTATTTTTTTGTCAATTTTGACCCATTTTTTCCCATTTTAGTAATAATTTCTTTTTCTCTTCTTAATTTTAGCATATTTTTCTTAAAATGTACTAAACAAATCTAAAAACAACAAAAAAATCCCTTATGTCCATTTTTTTTTTAAAAAAAAAGTTGTCGCGAGTAGTCGGATACCTTAACTGTCTTTTAAAAGTTACGCGATTCGCCCCTCAGTGCCACTGTTTTTGACATAGGCGCGCATATATACGGTGTATGGGAGAGGGAGAACAGGCACAAAGAAGCAAAATTTTCTCTGGACTAAGTAAAACCTTCTCAAACACAGCCACGATCATTTTATTTCATTTCATTTCAAAGCCTTCGGAATAATTTTATTGATAGCAGTGAAAAGAATCGCATATATATATATCTATCGAAAGGACGAATATATACGTCCGGGGCATATAACGCACCGGTTGAGCAAGACGTATATATACGTCCGGGGCATATAACGCACCGGTTGAGCAAGACGGATATATACGTCAATGGCACTTTAGGGTTTAATAACCATTCGTGTGATAGTTTAAGAAATTGCTATCTGATCAAAATATAAGAATCATACGGTGTAAGTCAGAGGGGGCAATAGCTTTGACTCGAGGGCTATATTGTGGAAACGGAAGATACTGGAGGGTTGCAAATTTTTAAAATTTTTGCGTTCATTAGTCAACTTTACATCTCAGAAAAAGTAAAAATTATGCCATAAAAATGAATAAATGTAAGTCAAATGCAATAGTTGCAGTTTTATTTAGTTATTGTGCTAATTTCATATTTATAACTGCGCGCGCTAGCACATTTAATTTTGGAATCCGTTTAATGAGACAAGATGTGCCCTATCTCACTTTTTACATTTTTTTTTAAAATCAGGAGTGAGATTGCTTGTTGAAATTCTCATCACAGTTTGCTAGTTGATTCAGCCAATTTGCACCTATATTTATTCTTATTGATCGTTATGCAAGAAAAACTTTGCTCACAAATATATGTTGACCCAAAATATGGCGAACATTTTCTTACTTTGGTTTTCTAAACGTCTTGGCGTGCCGCTATTTGCCAACCCCTGGCGTAAGTAATCGTGAGTAATTTCACTATAAGATAGATTATATAGATTGACTGGCTGATTATTTATTATGACCGTGAATTTTTAAACTCTATTATGGATATTGGTTATGCTCTCTTATTGTGGATCTTAGTCATGTGATGTGGACGATACCTGAACCAGCACCCCTTTTTTCAAACATTCACATCATTCAACGAGAGTACTTTGACCCTTGAAAGCTTGATTTAGCGCATATCAGCCCCTCTACATGGTAGATTGCCACTGGCACCCAGATTCAAACCCGGGATTCTATGGAATATGGGGGCTACGAGGTCAAAATCACGAGGTTCATTGCCAATAACTTTTTGCATCACTTTACAATAATTCAACCCAGAAAGAGATACAAATAAGATTGTTGAGGAATTGGTAAGAACAAATATTTGTGAAAAAAATCATCATGAAATTTGACAGAGAAACAGTACTCCGTATGTGCAAATGTTTGGATTTCTGCTAATATTAGCGATTGATTAAAAAAAAAATGTTTTTATTTGATTTTTGTGAAGATGAAAAACTCTTTTAAAACTGATACATCAAGTTTTTTTTTCCTCGAAAAAATTATTTTTCGAATCGAATATAATCTATAATGTTTAAAAGTGATCTATCACATGTAAAGTTTTTTATTAGCAAAAATTAGTTTTAGTTATTTTTGAATCGAATATAAGCTATAACATGTAAAAATTCTCAAATATTTTTTTGAATGCCTTACTTCATGTGTTTCAAGCAAACAAACGAGTAATTTTACTGTTTATACCACTTTGAAAAATTGCATTTTCACCGGCGAAAGTATTCTTCTGGATTTCGTATTATGAAAAAGTTCAACTTTTATTATTCTGTTGGGACTGATTATCAATATTAATCAAATTAATTATTTATATTAAATCAAACTTTGAAACTTATCTGGTAATAAAATGATTTAATTAAATCCAAGTTAAATGCCCCTCCCCCAACTCCACAAATATCGGTATTGTTTGATGAGAATAAATTTATTATGAATCACAGAGAATGAGTTCAGTTTTGGTGTATTTTGTTATTCTCTTTACTGTGTCTGTTTGTGTGTGTTTATGTAATAATTCTCCGTATCATATTTTTGTTTGTTTATATCGTGGAGTTAAGTGTTATTTACTGCGAAAAATGACGCCAGATCGGCTCGTAAAAGTGTCCTAAACTGATCCTTTAGACATATGTATACTTACTTCCTAGGGAAAAAATAAAAATAAATACTTCTGAATCCTTCGTTATTCTAAGACGTCATCATAACTTTCTCTTGATGAAGAGCTAACAAAAACTCATGTTTCTCTTATTTTTACAAACTAAACTCAATGCTTGTTTTGTCTGCTAAAATACCAGCGAAAAGACTTTTGAGTCTTTAAACAATAAATGGATGTTGTAAATGAGAAAAATATGCATTGCATGAAGCGTTAAAAGTGACAAACAAGCTTTCTGTTGTAACGGGCGCCCAAATTAGAGACATTCTTGTCACACATATTTCTGCCGTGGCATTTACGCCGCTTGGCAATCTTCCAGTTTTTGACAAAAAGTCTTAATTTTTGTAGATACACATCTAGTTACGATAATAATGAAGCCTTTAAAAACCATTTGGGATAATATTTTTAGTTTTTCAGATTCTCTTGTTTTAATGCCTGCCGTGGAAGGAGTATATTCAAAATTTAAATATTGCGTAACTTTTTCACTTGTATTTAAAATTTGTACAATGAAAAAAAAATTAAGAATCTATTTCTCTCTATTTTCGATTTACTGGTTTAAAAAGCATTAACTATACGAAGGAAATATGTTGAATAAAACATCAGCCATTTTTAAAAGTTTTCATAAATTTCAAAAATAAAATTTATAAATTTTTTTGGAATTTTTCGTGGTGGTGCCAGTGGGCGCAAACAGAAATTTTTTAAGGAGGAGGGGGAGGGTCGAGTGTTGAAAGCCCACATTTCTCATATCATATCCAATACGCCGCCAGCATATCCTTTTGATTTTATCGATTGTCGGGAACAAAAATCAGAACATAAAATACTGAATAAATAATTAGCATTAATTAATAAATAAATTATGAATAACTACTAAATTACGTACTATATACGTAAAATTATAATGAATCGAAAAGAAAATCAAGGTCGACGGGGATCTAGACCCCCTCCCTTTCGTGTGCACAGCCGTGATGCTATCACTCTTGTACATTAACCCGCTTGCCTTATTATCCCAAGTTATCTCGGGTTCGTATATACTGCAGTTAATTATTATCCCGAGAAAACTCGGGGGAAGCAGAATTTGTCTGTACGATTTATTTTATCACGATTTTGCTCGGCTGGAGGAAATGGAAGAAAATATTCACCTTTTTGATTGTCAGTTTGCAAAGTTTTGTTGGTTTCGTGGATCTTTCTGCGTGATAGGTCATGTGTTTTCCCTATTGTATAGTACACGTCGGCTTGTGGATTAGAGAAATGTCTAAAGAAGGATAGTTCCGTTGGAAAAAAAAGTAAAATAATGGCGATGATGCAAGATAGCGAAAGCAATGATTTTTCAGAGAGTGATTATGTTGGACATTGAAAATAGAAGTGATTCTTCTGTATGTAGCCTACATTTTGTACTGTAAATCAGGAGGTTCATGATCACCTGAAGAATACAGAATGGAACTGATTGAAAAAATAATTTCAGAAAATCACCGTGAAGAGTTTTTTGCCGCATCGGGAAGAACCAGCATTAGTCCTTCACACTCAGGTCAACCTCTGGGCATTTTCCAAATGCTGTTCTTGCTGCTAAAAAAAAATCTAATCCAAGTAGACAGTGTACTCTGTGCTCCCTTAAAAGAGATCCCGTAAAGAGGTAAGCCAGTAAGAAAAGAGACCAGAGAGAGAGACCAGTGTACAGAATGCCAGGTATCACTTTGTGTTGTCTCTTGTTTCAAAAACTATCATACAAACACTAATATTTAACTTGCTTCCATTTGCCCGAGATAACTCGGGATAGTAAACTAATATTAAAACTAAATGCTTTTACACCTGTAAAAAATTAAAAATTCTATTTAAAACTTGTATATTTTATTCTGTTTCGTTTCCTTGTATTTAATAATAAAACAAAATGTAATAATTTTTTGCAATTTTTTCAAAAAAATTTGTAAGGGAAGCAGTTAAAATTGATAAAGATATTGCAATATTGAAATGTTATTGGAATAGAATTTTTCATATCGCTAAAAATAAATTCAAATTAATCCTTAACAAAACTATATCTATTTTGTTAATATCAAGAACTATCGTACCGACTTGGTTATCACGGTACATTTAATGATATAAGTGTATTTGAACAAAAAATTGTCTATATATATATATAATTCATGGATATACTATAAGTATAATAAACTTTTTATATTTTTTCTAAAACGTGAACTAACCTTACGCTAAGCATGTCTTTTTTTAAATGAGAAAATTTATTATTATTCATATTGGATGTTTTTCTTAGTCACAAATAGAACTTTTACATTTTTTAAACCACAATTAGAACATTTAGAATTGTTTTTAATATCTAATTCGTAATTTCCCGACTTGTTCTTCAAAGTCACTTTCTGTTTCTTACTATACACTCACTGGTCGTAACTGATAACAACTGACGTTATCTTTTTATATCTATACATATTTTTCCTTTCATAAAAACTTGTTTCATTATTCAATTCTTATCGGGGAATTGCTTCTAGTTTTTCCATTGAAACTAGATGCTTCAGGTGTCATTTTTCTTCCATTATAAATGACACTAGACAACATTTTGTTTGGCAGGTGCTTTTGAAAGTTGAGTAAATGAATGAATTTATTCTTGGAACTTAATAGCTGATAGTCTCCGACATCGCTGTCTCTGCTAATCTCTTAAGTTTTAATCAGCCGTCTGAAGCGTACTGGCAACATCAAGAAAATTAAAAGTGCCGAGAGTAAAAATAAGATGGCATTTTCAAGTATGATCCTTATGTGCATCGTGTTGGTGTTTATAATAGTATCAAAAATTTGGAGCTGATATAAGTTTGATTTTTATAGTATAGAAGAGCAAGGGTCCGGATCCCTTTCCATAGCCTTTAATTTTTTTTCCGATTGATTACAATCCTATGTATACAGTCTGTAAAATTTAATGAAGTAATTAAGGCTAATTATTTATTCAATGATTAATTTTTTACTGGTTTTTTTTGTTCGCGAAAATTTACAAAATCGTAATATGTTGGGCGGCTTATTGGAGCATGATACGAGAATGGTGGACATTCGACCCTGACCCCCCCTACCTTGAAAAATTCCTATGTGCGCCACTGATGCTGATAATATATGAAATAATCAATTAGAAACAATGGTTACTCAATTCAAACGTCGTTGTTTGCTGCAGTCATACTTAAAAGTAATTTTTAGTACCCTTTTTTCTTGTGATATTATTAACAATATTTTTTTCTACCTTTAAAAAATATAAGCAATTAAAAAAAATTAAGCATAACTTTTAAAAAACATCCTGTATATTAAAAAGGGAAAAAAAGACCAGCTATATAATCAATTCTTTTACATACATTTTATACATTTATTACATTTTTTTAACTCTTAATTCCGATTGTTTCCTCGTTGAAAACGTTTTTAATACTGGGAAAGGGAAGGGAAAAAAAGTTTGATAAGTTTTCGCAATTTAAAGACTATTAACTTGCTTATTTAGTAAATTGGGCAGTCTTCGGAATCTTTTAATGATGTACAATCCTTCTAATGAAGCATCTTGACAAGCAGATTAGACACGGGGATTAAATACAATCCTCTTTGGGAACTGTAAGTGCATTAGGGTTGAAAATTTACTTGCAGTTGTTGCTATTTTAAAAATCTCGCATATTCTCGATGTAAAATGAGCCTGATTGTGAAATGAAAAATGCAGAGAAAATTTTAATCTCTTTAACGAGTGCTTTTGCGAATCAATTATTTTCAGATTATGCTCCGATTGGTCGTCGTTCGACGAAGATATTGTTCTTTTAAATTTGTTTTTGAATGTCTTCTAATTTTCTTAACGAAATATGGCAACATTAAAGTAAGTTTCTTGTTTAATAGAATATTAAATGTGTCCTTCACCTCTTATATTTTTTGCAATAAAAATATTCCTTAGATTTTGAAGAAACTTTTAAAAAATATTTATCGAGATAAAAAGTCAACTTCTAATAATTTCAATATCGATAAGGATTTATTGTTAATTCCATTAGTGCGTGGAAAGTTCAAAATTTTTTTAACTAGGAGAAATCGGATGCCTTATAGTTACAAATCAAGTGCACAAAAAAAAGGAAACACTAAAAAAAAAAGTATTAAATTACCGATGAATTTTTTTTAACATTAAAACTACAATTTTTTTTTTACAATACTGTCAAAAATGAATAATGTCTCTGCAATTTTTTTAATGGGTCTTAATTTTTTTAAAAAATTTGTTTTTAGGGTCTCCATTTATGTTACACTAACTTAATGCTAGTACCATAAAATGTTTTTTTTTTCTTCCCTTAGAATTCTGTATGTATAAAAATGAGATAAAATATATTCAATATACAGTATTAAATTAGGAAGATTTTTCAGGTCAATTTTTTCCCTTCGATTTTAACACTTATTGTTAAATAAGATCTAAAATCCCCCTTTGATAAATGACGAACATGATCTAGATAATACTTTTGAAAAATTGATTGAAAAAAAAAGAAGAAAAAGGAAGAGAAAGAGAAAAAAAAAATCCTTTAATTTTTTTAAATTCTTGCCGGCTGGGTGGCGTGGTTGGTTTGTCGCTGGTCTTCTACACCCAAGGTTGCGGGTTCGACCCCGGCCCAAGTCGGTGGATTTTCTTGATGTAGAAAATCGACAGTGGCCATGCCGTATGATTATACGGCATGTGAAAGGCCGTTAGAGTGTCTGTGTGGCTTGGATGCTCTCGGTAAAATTAAATCCTAGTACAAAGTTCGCATCGTCAAGAGCTCAGGGTTTCCTTTATGGAGGAAACTGGGCGTCAGAATTGCTTGCTGTAATTGGTATCGCCTATATGGTGCAGCGCTGAAAAGTCATACCAGCTCCTGGGGAATGTACTAGGTCTACAAAGGTTTAAAATACCAATGCGCAGCCCCATTGAAATTTTTTTTTTATTCTTACGAATGTGTGCATGTGTGTGTGTGTGCTTTGTATTTCGTTATAATCGGTGGAATAGTATAAATATGAGAACGTAAATAGAGAAATTCCACAAGATTAGCAGTGCATTCACAAATTCAAAATGGCTTTTTGATAAGAGCCTTTAAGCTATTGTATAAAAATTTTGTTTTTGTTAGTTTATAAATTTCTTCGTCCAACGGCTAAGAAATTGAAACATGACCCTAGCATAATTTTATTTCTTTCTGAAACATAATATTGCTGTGTTTGGACAATCATTTTAAATTCAAAATCCATATATACGCAAAAACAATTTTTCTGATATATAATGAAGATAATTACTACTGTCCAATTTGTTTTATTTATCCTCTCTTCAGATGAATACCAAAATTAAAACAATAGTCTGTAACGCAGCTGCACCGTCTCGTGTTTTTTAAATTTAATCATTGCCATAGCTATTGTAAACAGTATTTTTTATGAAATAGCAACAGATTCAAAATCCAAGCATCTAAAAAAATCGAAATAGAAGGGAAAAAACGTTTTAACTGTTCTATGTGTCTTGTCGCCTGTCGTTTTCTTTTTGGTGATCTGACTATTATTGTTTAAAATTAATTTTAAATTCTTGTTCTATACCTTTATGTACAGAACATTTTTATCCTCCAGATATTAATCTACTATTAAAATATACTTTGAAAAATGTATTTGGGATTTAGCGGAACGTACGAATATAAACATTAATACTGGATATCAATGCTCTATTTCCGATATGCTATAATTTTTATAAATAGTATATGTTAGAAAGTTAAAAAACAGAAAATGGTTGCCATGGTAATTCAAAAATGCCAAACGTAATTAACATTAATCACGTGATCGCTGTATTTTTCTTAGCTAGGTTGGCCTATTAATGCTAGTAGGAATGATCAATCCAGTGGAATAAAATATTGAGCAATTCTTTTCAGAAAATCTCTTGTGGATTAAATTTTACTAAATTCAGAGAGACTGTTTAAAGACACAAATAGCTTTATTCAATTCCTACTATTAGCTCACTCTCTCCCTATATTTATTTATTTATTTATTTATATACCTTGTTCAAATTTTCAGTCGTTAATAAAACTCTTTCTATTCACCCAATCAAGTTCAAATAAACTTTTCTAAACTTGTTGTGGATCACTTGATGTTAATACAGTTTTTTCAAATATTAATTGATCAATTGCCGGTTTTCAACGCCAACTTAGATTCGTCTCCATTGTTGTAACAATATAACTGTTAAAACAATGACAAAAATTGGCGTCGAAACCGATTTTTCCGCCAAACTAGCCAAACCAGGTGTGCATTGTTACAACAATGCAGACAAATCATGCTCTTTTTTCAATTCCTACTGTTAGTTAACTCTCTTCCTATATATACATATATATTTATATATTCTAATTTTCAATCGCTTATAAAATACTTTCTATTCATCTATTCAAAATAGGAATTAAATTTTTGTTTATATATTACTTGTTTTTACTTCACTTTCAGCTGAAAAAAAGTAGACAAAGAGACAAAACATGTTTTGCGGGCTTTTTTAAAATTTCTCTTAATTATAAAATATATAATTTGATTGATTATTTTTTTTAAAAAACCAATTTGGCATTGAAATTTTAGTGAATAAGTCAATTTTTTTTTTCATGACGAGAATTAAAATTTCTATTCTAAAACTGTTTTTATTAATCCACTGGGAAATCTGGCTACATGTTTTTTTTTATCTAGTGCGATGACGTCATCTGAGCGTGAAAGAGTTTTTACTGTGTGTGTCTATTCTTCGGAGTATTCTTCAAACATCATTCATCATTTTGTAGGATTTCAAAATTCTATCCCCGCCCACTTTACTGTGAGGGGAGTTAACTGGAGAAAAAAAATCAACTTGAATGTGTGAATGAATAAAGATTGTGACTCAGTATGTGTCACAGTATGGAATATTGAAACCTAAAAAGATTAAACTATTCATCTATTCTTATCATCCGTTTATTCAGTTTATTTTTATATAAAAAAAAAATATTATAACATAATTTGATTCTATGATTGTGTACCCTACTCATTTATTCACTGAAATGTTCGTTCGGAAGTTTTTTTTCCTTCCTTTTTCTATTTTCCTTTCGCTTTTTTTTCCTCACTCACCGAGTAATTTTTTTTTTTTTTTACATGTTAATGTGTATGTCAGTTTTATATACTTATTATTTTTTCTTTCTTTTTTCTTATTCCAGTATATTGACGGGGACGAAATTATGAGCGTATTGAAAATTTTATTGTGACTTTTGTTAGTTAAATATAATAATATAATGATTCCTCCGCGCTATAGAAAAATTGAAAAAAAATAAAAGAGTTAAAAATGAAGTTGTGTAATATATCGATAGTGAGCATGCATAAGTTAAGAATTGTTTATGAATGAGAATCTGTGAAAAATAAAGTTGATATAATTTATTTTTATTTATTATTTGCAAAAATTCAAAAGCGTCGGTTATGTTCGAATTTGAGGAAATTTCGTTGCAAAATGGTTGGTAATTTTGCAAAAAAAATCTTTGAATGAAATAAAAGGCATATATACTTTTTAAAGAACAAAATTAGATCTTGATGATGATAAAATATCTTGCTATTTATAATTATACATTTCATTTAGAGTTTTGTTTGCTGATATTTGTTCTTTTATAAATATAACTTCCTGAATAGAAATTTCTAGGAATAGGAATTTTTTTATTCCATAAGTTATTTTTATTTAATTTAATTTATAAGTCACACACAGGTTAGTTTTCATAGCTAATCGAAAATGAAATCTTTTTTTTTCACGTTTGAAAGTGTTATAAATTTGAAGAATCTACTTCCATTTGTATTTAAACAAATCTAAAATTAATCTCTGTGTAATGGTATGAAATATTTTTTTTAAAAAAAATTCAATTTAGGAGTATAATGTTTTATTGTGTTGATGCAAGTTATTAAATTTTTTTTAATTATATTTTGTATTAACTCATGCATCATACAAATGAAATCAAAATGTTCGAGGTGGTAAATTTGATTTTATATTTATGCTGTTAGAGAAAAATTATCTATAGCTTTTTTAAAATACAGAATCAATCCAAATTGCTAAATAACTATGCTCTATTTTACTCTTTTCTATTCCTGATTATGTAAAGTTTATTATGTCTTATAAACAGAATTTTTTAACTTTTCTTTAAAATAACTCAAACTCTACTTTATCACATGGCAAATTCCAAGAAACTTATACTGAATAAAACTTATTAAAATTTCTGTTTTTGAATGATTCATTTCCTCCTATCTATTCACAAAATGACTTCCATCCGAAATTCTCGTATGTTTTGTAATGTAATAAAAAGGGATTTTTATTTGTCCCTTAGGAAAGGACCCCTTGGCTTCGATAAATTATCTCTGAATGTATAATACACTAAAAATAGACCAAGCTGAGGCTTAAACTCGATTTATATTACAGAATAATTATCCAGCAAACGATATTATCTACCCATTGAAAATCCCCAGCGTTTTCATCTCAAAATACACGTGCAGTAAATTTGCCCCTGTATTACTTCATTCACCCCATAATGTCATATTTTCCCTTTTTTTAATGCAAAAAAAATTGTTCCCTGTTCGCTTTTCTCCCCCATCGTAGGAAGTGCAATTTCCTGAAAGTCCCTCCATTCATTCTTATGAATAGCTTTGCCACAGGAAAGACGTAGACCCATTGCTTTTGTGAAGATGCGGAAATTAAAACGAACACTGTTGATAAAGTGATTCATGTCTCCCCGAGTAAAACTGTATATATAAAGTTTATTTATTTTTTGGCCGTTTATATTGCTGAGGTCAGGTGGTTTAGGTGAGTTTGTGGTTTTTGCGCCGTGTGTGACACATAATTTATTTGGTTTTATGTGCACTTAGTCTTCGCTCAACTTGTCTCTTGAGAAAATTGCTGTTTTGAATTAAGTCGAGCATGTGTGTATAATGCTGTGACTTTATCTCTGAAACGAATGCAACAACGATAACAAATTTTTTTGTTAGGAAAAGTAAATAAAATATTTGATGGTTGAAATTTTTTTTTAAAAAAAAAACTTTCTATCTCCTACTACCTTTTTGAATTCTTGAAGCAAGACTCGATTTTATATGATGTTTAGTTATTTTATTTAGAAGCATATATTTATTACATGTGTTAAAAATAAAAATACGATGTTTCGCTAAAGTGATTTCAAATAATTTTTTTTAAATTTAATTTTATTTATTGAATAATTTATAATAAAGTGTAAAAATGCGTTTTTCAGTTAGTTAGCAGTTTGTAGGTTATCGGTGTAAACTTTTATATGCAGTGAGAACCTCTTCAAAATTTAAAAATTTGCGTGATTTCAAATAAAAATTATGTTTGAAGAATGCATGTTGTTTATTATTCCATTATTTGAAAAACTTATGTTGTTAATATAAAGTATTAATAAAATATAAATTGGAAACACACTAGGGGGCTAACGGCAGACTATCGCCTATTATACAACTGTTCCTACTCATTTTGCTCAAACTGTAAAACTGTAATTTACATGTATTATGTAGTTCTAATTTGCAATACATCGTCACGTTTTTCCATTTTTGCACGTTCATATAAAGCCGTTCAGAAACGTAAATTTGTACAAACTGTGGTTTTACTCCATTCTGTTGTAAAGATGATTTTGCTTTCATTTACAATGCCATATGTATGAATGACTTTATTACAACATCATGAAAAACTTACATATATATAGAGAGAGAAATGTTGTTTAATTTTTTAAGTTTCATCAACAAGGAACGGAACAGAGTGTTGCATTTTATATTTATTTTAAAAGAGAGATAAAGACAAAGTAATTATAAAGTAATTTTTTTGAAGACACAACATTTATGTTTCTTTTTGAAAATCTGTTTCGTAACAATTTCTTTATAAACATCAAATAAAATTTTGAAAATTAGTTTTTCTGATTTTTCAAATTTAATATATGGTGAATGATTTTCTCTGTTTTTCAATGAAGTTGCAAAAAAATTGATTTATAATTAGTATGTACAAATATGTACATTGTAGTCAGACAAGAAATATTGGGTGGAAGACTTTTTCGATCAATTGAATAAAAGTTACTTCTCTTGTGCACTAAGTTTTTTTTTCTTCTACTTCTCAATAGTTTTCTTCAGAAGAAACATAAGTTACACAAAGGTATGTATTAAAAATGTATTATTTTTATTGGTAAGCACTATGTGTGAAATTGTAGTATAACCACTTTCGATGCCAACTTTTTAAATCGATTTCTGCAAGAAATTACCGATTTTTAACCTTTTTTTCATATTTAATATCTGTTTAAATTTGTATTCTTCCCCGTCAACAATTCTTTAATTTGTATTTAAAAGAAGCAAAATCTAATGTTTTTAATACATCTGGAATCCGAAGTGTGAAATTTCAACTTCATATAAAATTGCATCTCATAATTTGAAAGCACTGTGTATTTTCTTTCAAGCCCTTTTGGCCGCTTCATCAAATTACTATCGCGCAAATCATTTCTGAAACCTCATTTTACGAAATGCTAATTACGAAATATTTTGAGTGGCATCCTCAATTAATTTATATTTTGAAATGCAGCTTTACTGCTCGCCGATTGACGAAACTTCCAACGTACTTTTAATTCCACTTGTTTCAAAGCAAATTGTCGAATTTAATTTCCGAGTAATAATCATCACGTCGTTTCTCTGATTCCGTCGTTTAAATTGTGCTGTTGCCACGCAATTCTTTTAATTACCTGGCGTGAGAATAATTAATAGTCCATTCTGTTGCATGAGTTCGTGCAATTTATTAACAGTTAACCAAGTTTGTTGGGAAATTAGTTGAAATCGGTTGGAAATAGAAACCAACGGTGCCTTTTAATCGAAGTTTCTACTTCAAGGATTTTATTTTCTGCCTTTTTATACAGTTGAGACATTTTTATTCATTAGTGTTGAAGATAGCAAACGATTTTGATGTATATTTTATGCTGGAATATTTTCTTTCTAATGGCCGTTCTTAAAACAGGAGTTGCTAGAGATTTTAATTAAATATTTATTCTTGAAATATTCCAGTACGAATAATTCAACAAAAAATTCCCTCAAGTAATAATAAAATATATGAAATGATAATGATTTTTATAAATCTTTGAAGTGCCAATTTTAAAAAGGAAAATATTTTGTATCTCAATTTTGCTTTACATTTCATAAATAGCAGCTCAAAAGATTTTTTAACTGTCATTGCTCGTGCTTAATTTTGTAGATATGTAAAAATTGAAAATAAATGTTGGAATTCTTTTTTAAAAATTTGTACTTTTTTTAATGGTTTGAAATATTTCAAATAATTGAACATTATTTTAATTTTATTATATTTGTCACCATTCTCATATATATACAACCATATGTAAGTCCGTGTAGAAAAGCAAATGACTTAAGCTTTTCTAAATAGAAAACTTCAAAACACTGTCTCTAATTTTTTTTATTTTGCTTAAAATTGATCGCTGCGTAAAAAGAAGTGTTGAACCCTAAGTAAACAGAAATTATTCATTGTTGTGTATAATAAAAAAAAATAATGGTTTATAGAAAGTGTCCATATGAAGTATTTATTCGATAGAGGATTTGAAAAAAAAAATGTGCTTGAGGGCATACATATGGATTAAATCGCGTAATTTTTTTTAAAAAATTAATAACTTAAAAAAAATTTATTTCGAGCTCCATTTCTTTCTTTCAAATAAAATGTATTGATTCAAAACAAGCCACACAGCAGAGTTTGATATTTTCTAGCACGCTTTTTAAGGATTATTAAATAACAACTAGCATTGTATCGAATCTAACACAGCCCAGATACTAAAAATAGTGTTACTTCCTGGTTCTGAAGTGTTCAATTCTTACAACCAAATCGCACCTGCATTTATAAATCATGCCAACAGCGAAGGCGGGAGAAAAAAAGAAAGGATAAAAAATAAATAAGTAAAACTAGCTCCAACTATATTTTGACACGCCTTGACTCCAGTCAAAACTTTGAAAGTTTATTTCCAACAATTCCGATTTTTTTCAGCCATTCGAAATACTCAGCAAACCAAACGGAATTATTTGAAGCGAGAAATTCTCAAACTACAGAGGATGCAAAACTGCAGTAAAAATATACACTAGTATCTAAGCAACACAACTCTTTTTGATATCTGGCGATGATTCTGTCCATTTTTACATTCGTTCTCTTTTGGCTCCTTTTTTTATTTTTCCCTGCTGTGAATTCACCTAGTGGAAAAAATGACATGTAAATTGATTCAAGTATATGCATTTGAAATTGAGACGAGTTCTTCTCGATGTCGTTGGTGCCAACTGGGCAAATAGCTGACGAAGGTAACAATAAAAATAAATAAATATATATATTCTTACAAGGCTTGCGGGTAAGTTCACTATTCCATAGGGTGAGGTTTGAAGTTGTTGCGATGTCAAATATTCATCTGGATGAGAGAAAAGGAGATTATTTTATGTTGGAATGAGAGAGAAAGAAGAAAAAGAAAATGGAATTTTGAAAATATTTTAGTCATGTATGGTGTGATTGCTTTTATTTTTAAGAATATTGATTTTGAAATGACATCTGTGCATCTAAAAGGAATGAAAGCTTTTTTGTTAAAAACTTATTTGGCGGAGTATTAGAAGATTCAGTTTCTGAAGGCTTACGTAATGACAAAATAAATTATTTAAAAACATGTATTGTAAATGAATATATTCTTTGATTTTGTCTCGTTCATAATCCTACTGAGAAATTCTTCCGGAATTTAATTTTTAAGCTTCCGCGTGCTAATTTAAGGATAAATATTTTTTAAATAAACAAATTGTATAGTATGAATATTTTAGAATAATTCTTCGGAGTGATAAAAACAGTATGTCGTTTTCTTCGAACCATTTTACTCCATTTGTTAAATGAGACTCTCGAGAATTAACCAGCAAGAAGTCTTCTTTTCGTAGGTATTAGTGTTTATCTACACATATGATTTATAATTATTTACTACAAGATGACAAACAGTTTTTCTTTCGTTTCATTTGGATCGTTACATCTTTTTGTTTTCAAAGCTTCAATGAATTGCTACTCACTTTAAACAAAATTACACAAAAAAGTAACTTGCTTAGTGCGATACAATGTTTAGTTTGAGACATTATTTTGTAAACGATAAATTTATGAAGAGAAAAAACAAACAAAGAGTAACCTTTGAGGCTGGGAAGTTAGAACTGAATTGAGTGTTGCCATCTCTTGCTTTATTGATTGGGGGGGGGGACTTCAGTGAGTTAAATTAAAATAAATTTGTTTCAAAAAATTTGTGTTGATTTTTTATTGACATTATTTTTATCATTGAAGCATTTATTTCAAATAATACATAGTATTTCACTGTACGTTTGTACTTGACAAATTCTGATCTAATATTCGATTGTGATCTAAATATGTGCTGTTATAGTTGGGCTACCTATCTCTCTCTATATATATACATACTAGCTGTTACCCGCCTGCTTCGCTGGGTATTTCATGATGTTTTATAAATTTTTACTGCTTATATATATGTATAAATTATTGATATCTAAGTCCTACCATTAAGAATTCGATTGAATTGAAAAATATACTTATACCTGTAACTGTCACCTGTTGATAAAAAAAGGGGCAGAACTCATCTAATTTGTATTTTCTAAAAATCTCTAAAATTGAAGCATAGAATGATGTTTGCTCTTTCGTAACTCAAAAACCAAGTGGATTCCCGCAAAACCAATTTTCGGTGGATCTCTGCTCCGTAAATTGAACATGCAAGCCAAATTTCAAGTCTAAATCTAACAGAAAAAAGCAAAAGTTTTACTATAAATATCCCCGTAATCCCGTTGAGAGCCGTTTTCCAAAATTACCGCTCTTAGCGGATTTCAATTCAACAAAAGAAAAATGCAAACAAAATTTCATTATTATAGTCCTTGTAGCTCGAAAAAAGTAATTTTTTTTTGTCAATACGTCCCAGTAACCCCCTGCAACCCCCCAGATCTTGATTTGCTTAAAATTTATTCGTATTGGATCCCTATTCAACAAAAGAAACATGCTTAACAAATTTCAGGTATATGGGTCTAACAATTAAAAACAGGAATTTTTTTCTGTAACTCCTCTTGACCCCTCGCAAACATCTCTAGGGTCAATTTTCATTTTACTCTTTGTTAGAGGGACTCTATTTCATGAAAGGAACATATCTACCAATTTTCAAGCAGGATGATCAAGTAGTTTAAAAATGGAAATATTTATCGATTACGCCTCTTAATCTCCCGAAATTAAACTTGGTAGTTGATATTCGCGAAACCCATTTTGTAGCGGTTCTCTACTTTACGAAAGGAATCTGCTTATTAAATTTCAAGACTTTACGTCTAACAGTTTAAAAATGGGGATAATTGTCTATAACGCCACTTGAGCCCCCGCAACGCCACTTCTGGGTCTGTTTTCACAAAACCCATTTTGTAGGGGAATTGCACTCTATGAAAGGAATCTGCTTATCCAAATTTGAAGCCTATGCGTCCAATTAATTAAAAATGCAAAAAAATTATCAATAACGCCCCTTGAACCCCCGCAACACCCCCTAGGGTTCGATTTTTACAAAACACATTTTGCTATGTATTTCTATCCTATGAGAGGAATCTGATAACCAAATTTCAAGACTGTGAGTCTAATAGTTTAAAAAAAGAAATAATTATTTATATCTGCCCTTAACCCCCCGCAACACCCCTTGGGGGTCAATTTTCTCCAAACCCGTTTTGTAGCGGATATTTACTCCATGAAAGAAACATTCCTACCAATTTTCAAGCAGGTAGGTCAAATAGTTTAAAAACGAAAATATTTATCTCTTACGCCACTTATTCCCCTGCAACGCCACTTAGAGGTCTGTTTTCACAAAACCTTCCTATAGCTGATCTCTACTCTATGAAAGAAATCTCTTTATCAAATATAAAGACTGTGCGTCTAATAGTTTAAAAATGGAAATAATTATCTATAACGCCCCTTAAGTCCCCTCAACGCCACTTGGGGCAATTTTCACGAAACCCATTTTTAGCGTATCTCTACCCTATGAGAGGAATCCGCTTACTAAGTTTCAAGACTGTACGTCTAATAACTTAAAAATCGGAATTTATAACGCCCCTTAAACCCCCCGCCCCCGCAACACCCCTTGGGGGTCAATTTTCCCCAAACCCGTTTTGTAGCGGATATTTACTCCATGAAAGAAACATTCCTACCAATTTTCACGCAGGTAGGTCAAGTAGTTTAAAAACGAAAATATGTATCTATTACGCCACTTAATCCCCCGCAACGCCACTTAGAGGTCTGTTTTCTCAAAACCTTCTTATAGCTGATCTTTACTCTATGAAAGAAATCTATTTATCAAATATAAAGACTGTGCGTCTAATAGTTTAAAAATGGAAATAATTATCTATAACGCCCCTTAAGTCCCGCAACGCCACTTGGGGGCAATTTTCACGAAACCCATTTTGTAGCGTTTCTCTACCCTATGAGAGGAATCTGCTTACAAAGTTTCAAGACTGTACGTCTAATAACTTAAAAATAGGAATTTATAACGCCCCTTAAACCCCCCGCCCCCGCAACACCCCTTGGGGGTCAATTTTCTCAAAACCCATTTTGTAGCGGATATTTACTCCAGGAAAGAAACTTACCTACCAATTTTCAAGCAGGTAGGTGAAGTAGTTTAAAAACGGATATATTTATCTATTACGCCCCTTAATCCCCCGCAACGCCACTTAGAAGTCTGTTTTCACAAAACCCGTTTTGTAACTGATCATTATTCTACGAAAGGAATCTATATATCAAATTTAAAGACAGTGCGTCAAATAGTTTAAAAATGGAAATAATTATCTCTAACGCCCCCTAAGTCCCTGCAACGCCACTTGGGGGTCGATTTTCAGCAAACTCATTTTGTAGCGGATCTCTACTCTCTGAAAGGAATCCACTTACTCAATTTCAAGATTGTACATCAAGTAGTTTAAACATGGAAACAATTATTATTAAAGCCCTTAACCCCCCGTAACGCCCCTTGCGTTTCGAATTTCGGAAAATCCTTTCTTAGCTGATGTCTACTCTATCAAAGGAACATGTCTACCAAATTTCAAGTCTGTAGGTTGAATAGTTCCAGAGATTTCGTGATTAGTCAGTCAGTCAGTGAGTGAGTCGCTTTTCTCCTTTATATATATAGATACTATAACGTCATGGTGAGTGGTATGATTTCTTGTAATTAACTATTGATCATGTGGCCGAGAATGGGAGTGAGTGTAGAAGATCTTGGATTGATGAGGGATCATTTTGTAGCAGGGTAATCTAATTTTTATTACATTTGAGAGACAGCACAAGGAACACAAAAGCAAAAGCCAGATCCGTGCCTGTTAAATGGTTTTTACAATAAACGGCGGTTAATTTTCCTGAGAATATCGGCTTTTATACAAAACGTAGACCGGAAGTTCAAAAACTCGCATGACTTCCCAGTACGTCTCCTTTGATTTGTCCAGACAATTGGAGGATACTCGTGATCTAATTCCTAATTTAAATATGCTGAACTTTTAATTTCAGTGAGATAAAGTTACGATGAAAAAGCCCGTTATACGGATAATCAAGTTATTTATTTACCCGAAGTCCTGGAGGGTCAGGACTATTACAAATTAAAAAGTTTTTAAGATGAAATTAGCTTGAATTATTACATGTATATTGGATTTGGGAAACAGATAACGATCATAAAAAAACTTTTAGGAGGGGGGGGAATTAGACGAAGCATTCTCAACGCAATACGAGGAATAAATTAATTCTTGAATGTAAAGTGAAGTATAGTATCTAGTACAATGAGCGGTCAATTACTGCCTTAACGGCAATGTAAAAGATAAATTGCTTTCCATTTTTTTCAAAACAGTTAAAAATGAACTATATAACGAACTTTATGTCGAGAATTATTTGTGTCGAATCTCAAAGTCTTTCAGAAAATAAATAAATAATAATAAAACAAAGTTGAGTTTTTATATAAACTTCATGCCAAAAATTATTTGTATCGATTATTTTTGAATAATTTTAATCACAACGAAAGAAACTGCTTTTACATCTTGGGAGGAAGGGGGGGGGGAGAGTTTATAGAGAACCAATTCTTGCCAAAGCAAATTAAGATCTCCATTTCGAGGAAAATAATAAATTTTCTGTTTTTCCTTTAGTTGATTCTGTGATTTTTCTCTTTCAATTCCCTTCTAAGGAAAAGTATTTCTTATTTAACACAATACATAGTTGAAAAACGATTACATATTTTGTGGTCTTGATTTGCATATGTGGCCGAGTGGTCTAGGCATCGGATCATGGCTAGCGTGTCATGAGTTCGATCCTAGTACCACTGAAGATCCGCCGTGTAGGGGAGAGATGCACGTTAAATCTGTCGAGAGCTCAAACGTCCTCCCGTTGGTGTGGTGTGCTCTGTATAGGTTTGTATGTGCGATGGTATTTAGTTAATGGTCTATATTACGCAGTTCTTTCTTTTCCTTTATTGAATTTCAGCAAATATATGTTGTAAACTTCCAATGCTGTTAAAAGATTTTTATTTGTTACATAACAATTATGGGGCACAAACGTGCGATTCGTGGTTACCTGCTTTATAAATCCCTTGAATTTGATTTTCAAATGAGTGAGTTTCTCAATCTTATTCCCACATGCTGGCCGTGGCCTTTCTTCACCCCAGGTGTTTTCGTATTTTGCTGTAAGATGGATTTTAATTCGGATTTTCTTTTATGCCGTTAAATGTGCTAAAAGCACTTAGAAGAAAAAATTAAATGCGATTTTCTCTTTTGATTTATTCTACGCCTTTACCTGTCATGTTTCATTTAGTTTTGCGTTACGTGCAGCTCATCATCTGGAAGCTGAACTATTTTGTGTGTATGTGATTTTAAGTGTGTGAAATATTTGTTGTTTCCTTATACATTTAAATATTTCAAAGTATTAAAAGCTTTTTAAAATATTTTTTTTCGATGGCATTAAGTGCTTGCGATCACCAACTTCGTGGACGGTGATATCAAATCGCGTGTCTCTATCGCTGGTTGTAATCTTCATCCAGTTAACAATTGTAAATGCATGGTCGTAAAGGCTCCATTACATCTACTCATACGTAATCTTTTCATTTTTTTTTACTCTGAAAAAAAATCATGGAAATAAAATCCCTATTTTCTAATATCGATTGAGTTTTATTTATGAGATAAAAAAAATTTAATTTTTAACCAAAATTTAATGAAATTTAAAAACTGAAGAGAGAGATATTGTTTTGTTGTACTCTTATGCAAGCGATCTTTCAGATTGCATCATGAGAATTGTCATAAAATCCATCCAAAGCGATTAATCCTGTCTTCGGCTAATGTTAAAGAATAGAACCCGAATTCGGATTATTTTTTTCCGCGATATAAAAGTACTCAAACGTTAATATTATATTCTGGCTTCACTATCCTGTAGATAATCATTTATTTTATCATCCTACTCATTTTTGTCCAAGTTCACGCATTTTTTCTTTTATAAAATGTTTCACATTTTTTTCTCCAATACCGTAATGCTAAATGAGCTATCCCTTTACATGTTAAAAGGGAAAACTGATTGTTAATGAAATATTTTGAAATTTTTAAAACACATTTTAAACAGATGCAAGGGGGTGTCCACACACACATGGTCAAAAGTCCCCCAACTCGTATCATATCTCAAGACAACACAAATTGATTCTTCTGATTTTGTCGATTTTATTAACAAAACATAGTAAGAAAATAAATTATTAAATCAATAATTAGCATTAATTAATGAAATAAATTGTTAATTACACGTACTTAATTAAATTTTACAAACTCAAGGGCTTTGGGGGTATGTCCGGATCCCTAGGACACCCCCCTTGTGTGCACCACTGCATGAGTTACAATGTCACAAATTTTTATAAAAATTGAGGCATTTTTTTTGGTTTTGTTCAGAAATCTGTTTCAAGTTGTTAAGTTTACACTCTCGTACATATGGTGAAAACAGCCTTAAAAATCCATTATACGTGGGATAATAGGCCCCTGTACGTTCAACTGAATTGCATTTCTAAATCCACAAGTTGGGTAATGTGTTAGTTAAGAGATAAAGTGTACAAGAGAGAGAGAGAGTAGCTTGATGCTTGTGACCGTGGTTCAGAATTTTTTGCACATTTGGAAACCCCTTGCGCCACACAGTGTATCACACGGGAGCTTACGTCACACAAAGGAAAGACTACAACCATAAACATCCATGTCTTCTCCGGGATTCGAACCCAGTCCCTACTGCACCGCAGTCAGCCTCACTAACCACTATACCGAATGGGCGGCTTGGTTTAGAATCACGATATCAATCAATCAACCACTGAAGTCTTATAATCCTAGAATGATGTTAATATAGGTCAACCACATCTGTTTTGAAAAATGTGAACGCAGTGGTCCTGTACATTGTATGCCAATAGTCTTCAAACTTTTTTGATTTCATACCCATAAAATGAAAATAATCATAAATATACTTCATTATATATACATGTAGTATTTCCATTGGAGCCAAACGTGGACAGAAGACATATTAAGCTGGGTTTAATTTTTGATAGCTATTAATATAAAACATGATCGTAGTAGATGAAGATGCTTTTTAACGTTGACATTATGTTACGCACAGACACATGGCAAAAAGCAGTATCACAAACAAACATGGGAGATGAAAAAGGACACAAACGTTCTTCCCCCTCTTTTCCAGAGTTATCAGCTTTTTCCTTTTCCTACCAGAAGCTTCTGGAATATTCGTTAATTAAAATTTTTAAGTTTTAATTCGCTGATTGTGGTCAGACTTAATGGTTGAGGCAATATTGCATCATCTCACCATGAAACGTGCTAACGTGGCAATTTTCAAGGAGATAAAATTGTGGTTAAAATGGTATTTTCTGTAAGGCAAGTAAAAAAAAAGATTTAAGTACCACGCGATGTCTTTATCGACTGATTCCATTGTACAAAAGCACGTAACTACAACCTACGGAATCTACAACACATTGGGAAACGTAGACTTAAAAAAAGTCCTCTTTGTGCAAAGAACTCCAATTTTTTTTTTCACTTCTGTTTTCCTCCTTCATGAAAATAAAAATGATAAAATTTATTCACACGAACGTGTAGTTTAGTCCGAACATTTTTTTTAAAAATCTCTCTTCCTCTATTCAAGTATTTATAACGAAGTTCCCAACTATTGACTTAAACTCGTACAGACACGTGCACACGTGATGCCGGGGGATGAAGAGAAAATCGTTCCACGCGTTCTTTTGTCACATTTCGAATAGAGAATAAATTCCTAAAGCACCCCTGCGTTTGGTAATCTTCCACCGGTGTCCCTGCAGCTATGATTCAGGGGTGGGGAGTATCAAACCCTCCCCATTTACGTGGCAATATTGCATTTACATAATGATAGAAAAGATGGCTGGGGAGGGAGGGTGGTAAAATTGAATTTCTTCCAATTCAAGTTTGGTGGAACACATTAGATTTGTTGTAATATATTTATGTAGTGTTAGTTCCCTTTTGTATGGGGTCGGAGGGATTGTCAACTGGAGATTGTTTGAGTGAGAGAAGTTCGAATTGTACCACCCACGGTCACAAAATGCTAGGTATTATCGTCTGCTGTGAATCGATGTGGTTTGTTTTGCTTTTATTTTGTTACGTTTCTTATCTCTGTGTGATTTTTTTCCTCTTTCTCTCTCTCCGTTCCTTCATTTTTTTATGTGGCTTTTTTATATGTAAGAGAACTAAAGAGTGGATCTCTCTCTCTCTCTCTCTCTCTCCTTCTCTTCTTAGTAACATGTGGTGTGCGTACGAGAAAAAAACTTCTTTGTTGCAAGCAAACGAAAGAAGTTCTTGCCTCGCCATTGTTGAAAGATATGTTTTCATTAATCTGCAGATAAATATATAATATAATAAACTTCTTTATAAGAGAGTATACTTTCTCCAAGTGATTTTCTACACAATAAAAGTTTTATTATAGGCTATGGTGAGATACAAATAAAACATCGTTAAATCATTGTTTCATAGTGTATTTTGTAGGGAATTGTATTTTAGGGAATAATAATAATTTCCTTTTAAAGATCCCTTATAGGGGAGAAAGAAGACTGATACACATAAAGTCGAACATAGTTTATTAATACGTACGTATATAACGTGGACAATATGGAAATTCAGAGAAATAAGGCTCCCAGTTAAAAATCGCTACGAGTTTGATCATTTCCTTTCGATTATACTTCAAAAATACATATTAAAATGTATCCCATAGTACAATTAAATTTTAAAAAAGTTAAATTATGTGTAAATTTTGAATTTTATGCAAATCAATCGATTTCTTAAGTTGTCATCTGTTTGTACAAAATTGAGAAATTCGTTGCCAGTATGAATTAGCTATTTGCAAGTGTATTTAATTTTCACTAACTTGGCATATATCCCATTAAGTTCTCACTGTTAACGACTTTTGAATTATGTAGACTTTGACATACTTTAGTTTATCATTATTTCACATTTTTTTAAACTAGACCAATAGAGCCCATTTCACGTAATTATGGATATAATAATATAATCAATGTGCTATTATTATATTATTGCTATAAAATAATCATTAAGAATGTTAATTTTTTTTAATGGTTCGTTTTATAGTTTGGCAAATTGCTGTGAAATAATGCTGCAAATAATGTTATATACGAGCAATGTGTATAATTGAAACTATTATAAAGAATTGAATTTATTTGAAGGTTATGAATGAAATTAAATGTAATTGCAAAAATGTACGCCAGATACTGAAAAGAAAATCACTGAAATAAATGAGATGTCATATTTTGTGAAATATCTTTTTAAAAATTTTCTTGTGTGACATATATATATATATATAAATTCTGCTAATCCAGGGATTTAATTATTTCTTTTTTGGAGAAAAAAAATACCATCTAACTATGTTGCATGTAAAATGGCATTGCACGATATATCTATAATTGCCAATTGATTTAATTTTTTTTAAAGATCATTACTAGAGAAAATAGAGATTTAAGTTTTACACGTGAAAAAAAAACTTATTTATAGTAATTACAAATTATTAAGGCTAAAACTAATTGAATCGATTTATGCATGTTAAGTTTAATATTTTTAGGCAATTCCAAAGCTCTTTTTGTGTAAAATTCTTTCTTTTACGAGCTTTTTGTTTTAAACGAAGAAAATATCTCTTTCGCATGGTATTTTAAAACGCATAATCTGTGAAACTATGGAACAATGCATCTGCGAATGTACATGTATATGACTTCTTTTTTGAAACATTTTATTTTTAGATCATTGTCCTTTTGACCCGGTTAAATTCGAAACATTTAAGTTGTGACAAAAAAATATTCGGAAGTAATTCTAATCCAATTAAAAATTCGGTGAGAAACTAGTTTATTGGAAAAACAAACACATTCGAAACAAACTTAAGAAAAAAAAATCGTTCCAGTGTTGCATCAATTGCGTTCTTCTCTCATCCCTATGCCTTTTTAATAAGCCATTCATCGCACAGTCATTTATCACGCCCAAGTTTTTTTTCTGGCGTATTCGTATACCCTTAAGTTGCCCGACAACTTATCTATTAATCAAAATCAGCAGGCCTTCGAAATATGATGTTTCAATGCGCTAATTTAATTTCTCGGAAATATTTCTTTTTTCTTAAACTGATTTTTCGTCCATGTTTAATTGGTGTTTTATGGTGCCTCTTTCAACTGTCACGCAATCCTTTCTTAATCTTATCCCCCCTCCCTCGTTAAATATTGCGAATCCCTCTAGATTCCATATGTCTCCTGTCACAAAATGATTAATGTGCTTCTATGTTAATAGCGTATTTTCTGCTCTGTCTTGCATCGCGTGTAGTTCATGGGAAACGACACCACCGGCAAAGATAGCTTTGGCGAAATGTCACCATGGCAGATACGTTTGGCGGAATGACACTGATGCCTGAGACGTGAATGAACACTTAAATGACTGCTTTCTCGCGGGTAGTTTTTATTTGGCCTTCATCGTCCTTCTGAATATCTCTGAAACTCATTCGATGTGAATACGTTGGTCTTAATTGAATTCTCTTATCCTTGCTCCACGTATTCATAATTTAAAGGTGAAAAAAATTGCTTATCTGCTTAATTGTTATCTAATTTTGATTCTGTGGCTTGACGTGAGATTCAATATTTGATCTCGTTTATTGAGTTTAATTGCAAAAGAATAGCCTGAATCGAGATGCTCGTGGTACATGCATGCGGAAAAAAAGTACATTATAAAGGGTCACCGTGGACCGGTTTGATGAGAAGTTCAATAACGGAAGTTTGAGAATCTGAAGCACAAGCCACCGATATTTGATCTTATTCTGGGTTTCAAATGTTACACAGAAATCCCTCCACATGCGCGGATTCGCTCATGTAAAGCAAAGTTTGTCACCTTTGATGAATCGATTTTTGGAACTTTATCTATATTTTAAAATAACTTTTGTGTGTGTGTGTGTATGTTTGAATCCATTTCTCTTATTCGCACCCCCCCCCCCTCCAGACAGCTTTAATAATATATTCAGTGGCGTAACGGAGAATACTAGGGCCCTCCCTGAAAAGTCGCCCCCCCAGTCGGATCTTTCAAAGGATCACGAGGCCATAACATAGGCTTTGGGCCCTCTAGAATGTTGCCCCCCTTCCCGTGATGCGGGGGTGTATGTTATGCCACTGGGTATATTAGGGTATTTCTTAAGAAGTAATTTGCACAGCTTATAAAAATATATGTACGTATTTTATATTCAATCTTTTCATTATAATTTATATTGATATTATGTATTTTAAAAAGAAAAACATTTCCTCGTGTGCACGAATGCTTGTTAAACGTTTTGTTTAACTGTTCAATTTATTTTACGTGGCGCGGTAGAGCGAGGGAGCTGAGTGGTCATGGCAGCTAATTCGTGGCCGGCATTATCGAGTTCCGGACTGGAAACCTAATGCCACTGAAAACCTGCCGTGTAGAGAGGCCGATGCACGTTGAATCGGTCGAAGCTTAAAATCTTCCCGTTGGCGTGGAGTGGAAGTTTGAAGAGGAGTAGCAGCTCAGTCCTCATCACTTGACCGTGGTTCAAAATTACGAGGTTCTACATCAAAAACCAAGTTAAAAGAATTTCTTCCTCTTCATTTGATAAATAATTTTAGAAGCTTATTACGTAGTAAGAAATTAATAAATCATTAAATAAAAAAATACTTTTGTAAAAGTTTTCTATTTAATATTTGGAAGCAGTGGGACGCACACACACACAAGGGGGGAAACCACGGTTTCGCACCCCCCATAGCCCTTAATTTTTTTTTATCGATGATAATGCTATGTATGTTGTACGTAAAATTTAATTAAGTATTTGTTATTAACAATTTATTTTATTAATTAATGCTAATTATTAACTATTTTTAACTTTTTTGTTCCCAAAATCGACAAAATCAAAAGAATATGTTGGGCGGCGTATTGAGGTATGATACGGGAAAGTTGGACTTTCGACCTTGAATCCCCCACCCCTTGAAAAATTTATGTGCGCAACTGTTTGGAAGTATGCTATTGTGCTGTTCGTATCTTCTATATCGCTTCTGTTATTCGCTATTAATTTTACTACAATTCGGGATAAAACTATGCAATTACATTTGAAATGCATTTCTCGAGAATATATAGCATTTGAAATCTCCCTTTAAAATACTTGTTCATCGTGTTATTGTCTTAATATACTGGACTTGTAGCATTTGAAATCTCCCTTTAAAATACTTGTTCATCGTGTTATTGTCTTAATATACTGGACTTGTATATCCACACACATCTATTTTGAATACCATTTCCGTCTTGATGTATGGGCCCCTGTCCTGATCTGCGCCGGGACCCTGAAATATGCTAAGTCCCTTGAGTCAACGGGGGTCTCCCTCCGCTAGATGAGTCGCTTTAGGTCACGTGGCTTACATCACCCCTGTCTGACCAATAAAGGATTATTAATGGCCTTGCCGAGCAATTCTCATCATGTTTTACCGCTGAAGGTGACGCTATGAAGGGGGAGGCTCATCGTTTGCGGGGATTTGAAGGGGTTAAATGCAAACAAACGAAATTAAAGGAAGCCATTTTGAATTGAAGAGCTTTGTCAGGAGGGGGGAAAAGAATTGTGGAGAGATGAGATGTGGAGTCGATGAAAGGGTTTGCCATTTCGTGGAAACTTAATTTATTGGATGGTTTTTAAACCTTAAATACTCGACAGTGGGTTATAAAAAAAGTTTATAATAAATGGGAGATTGGCATCAGTTTTTTGAATGGTTATATTATCTTCATCAAAAATTCTTTTTCTATTGCAATTTGAAAAATATAAATCTATTGGCAAATCTCAACATTTGAAAAAAAAATTAAACTATTTATATAATTCTGTATTTAATTATGCATATTAATAATATTACATTTCTATATCACGTACCTGTTCCAAAAATATATATGTCTGGTATCCTTTTTGCGTAACAATTGAAATGAAATATCCGTATTGATGAGAAGACGGGCATAGGAAGCCTTAACAGTAAAATATCTTGCATCATATTGACTTTTACATTTTTCATGACCTACTAAGTCCTCTAATTACCTTTTTAACCGGTCCTTCAGCGGAGTAAGTGAACCATAGGTTTTTTCACTCAAGTTTGTCTACAATCCTGAAACTTTTTTTGAAATGCTTTGTTGCATTGAGGAACGAACTTATTAGATAAATGTTGTTACTGTATTGCCTAAACATTCATGTAATTTATACTTGTCATTTAATATATGCTTGTGAAAGTTTTACAATAAACAAGTGAAAATTGAAAATGCTATTTAGTATTGATAGAACAAAGATAAAACTTTCTAGAATTTCCTGCCCAAAGTGAAAAGTAAAACGTTTGTGCCACGAACTCCTCCTAAGAAAGGGAACACGCGAATGACTGGCGCCAGATTCATAAATAAATTTACAAATGTTTGCGCTCAAGTGGAGCTCGAGAAAACTCATTCAGCATTTTCCTTCTGTAACCCTATATTTTTAAAAATAGTCTATAATTATGTAGTTGAAAATATGTATTGGTGAAGTAAAATACGCATTTCTCTCTCTCTCAGTTCTTGTTTGGTTCTTTTTTTTTTTTGGTGTATTTTATGGGAATGATGTTAATTGTGCTGCGTGTGTTCAGTTTAAACAGGTCACTTCATCATCCGGTCAGGTATTTGATTCCATGGCTCAGAAAACGCCAGCTGTAAGGAAGGTGACGCCGTAGAAAATTTACCATCGTATTTGAATTAATAATTAGCGATAACATTTGCTAGAGGTTCAGTAACTTTCGAATTCCCATGGTGCATCCTCTGAAATTTTTCCGTCTATATAGTGGCTGTGGTTGCCACATGATTTTTTTAATATTGTAGTCGAAGAGATTCAAGTCGAACCACAGGTTCTAATCTTTTGCAACATTTTGCGTCACGCAGCTGCAAAAATTGGCTTATTTATGTGATAGCATCACACCGTTCGAATCCACGCGTGCACCCCAAAAAATATTGCAGAGTCTTTTCATCTGACATTGCCCCGACAACCGATGGCCGTGAGAAAAACCTGATTCCACCTACTAGTTGAAACTCCGACAGAGTGGAAAGAGTCCGTTTTGAAACACTGGAAAGAACAGTTGTGCTTGCATCTTCCTTCACTAATAACATGTTCTGTAGAATGTCAATAATTTGAATAACTTGTAACCAACTGTACACACTGTAATTAATAGCTGTGGATGGAATAAATCAATTATTTAATTTCTTAACTCTCACGCTACCCATCAATTTTCCCGAAACATCGCCTCTTCCACTAAGGCCTCAAATTCCTAAAATTTTGTTGATATTCGGAGAGAGGTCTTACAAAACTTGATTGTGATTCAAATACCAATATAATGACGAATTTAAATCGCTTAATCAAATCAAGCTCAAATCATTCACATTTATAGTGAAGAATTTCTAACTTTTTGAAGTAATATCTTAATTCAGTGAAGATGTAAAAAAAAAAAAGTCGCTGTTCAGCAAACCTACATTTTAATTCGGCACGGTAAAAAAAATGTTATTTTGGATCTAAATTCTGTTATAATAGTTTAATACAGTTAAATATGAAGTACCATTTCATCTGTGAGCGAGTAAATTGGGGAGCTTACCCTCCTTCCTCCATAAAAAGAAGGAAGACTGGACTTTTAGGGGTTTTTTTTGACAAATAGGCGAGATCTAACAGCACACTCCCGTATTCTAAAACAAGGCTTTTCCCATTTGAAGCTTAATTTGAAATTTTTTCTCGTTAAACCTATTTCCATGTTTTTGTACCATTTTCAGTACTTGTTATTTTATACAAACACAACTCTGATATTGTTAAGGTATTAAATTTCATTATTTTTTAGTTCTATAATGCTATCATTTTACAGACTTAAATTTTCTTAAATGAATTTAACCTTGAATTCCATTTCAAAACCCTCCTGAATAGTATAATAATTTTTCCCCCTCATCCTCTATGTCAGTCGCTGATTTGTGAAATTTATTCAACTCAATAATTACGAAAATGAGGAATGAAACCGCGGGTATATGCTTTTTTATATTTCGTGTATTCTCTAAGTGGTATTTCTTAGCGTAATTTATGTAATACGCGTTGTTATATACCTTGTGGAAATTTAATTCAACAAACCGCGAGAAAATTAATTGCTGTAAATACTAAATCAGAGATTTTGCCTTTTTGAAATGAGGATTAAATAGAATGGAAATATTTTATAAGATGCATGCGGAAAAACTCATCCCCACCCCCTTCCTTTTTTTTTTTTTTTTTTTTTGCAACTAGTTGCCATTCGCAATATGTGTTTGGCGTTTTCATTTGACCAACATATCGTTTATGTGTGTGAAATAATTTCCAATTTTTTTATCCAATTCATTTATTTGTGTTTAATCTTTGTCGGATGAATTGAAAAAGCGATTTGGAGATTTAGATCTTCAATACCTTTTAGAGAACTCCTTCGTTTGCTGTGCATTTGATTTTATTATGTATTATTTGCTAAGTATTGATTGATTTTACGTCAGAAGTACATTTAGAACCCAAATAGTATACAGACAATGATGCGCATTAAATCTGCCTAGTCTAGGCTAAAATCCTCACGTTAGCATGATGTAGAAGTTATAAGAGTCACCCTCGTCTCTTGATCGTGGTTCAAAGTTACCTCGCCAATAGTTTTCTGTCATCGTTTTTAAGAGCGACGCCAATAAACCATCGGCCAATTATAAGAATGTGAAAGAATATTCAAGTGTAATTACTTTAAAATTAGAATTGCGTTTCTGTAAAAATTTTAATAGATTCATTGAGACGGACACTTATATATTTTTAAACAAATTTCTTAAATCTCGAGGACACTCCCCTCCCCCCTCCTTCAACATTTGCATAAAATTGTAATAAATAACTGCAAATTTGGGGACAGCGTGAAATTTTTAAAGATTTCTCACGGTATTGAGATTTTAAATGTAATTATGTCAAGTGATGTATAAATGATACCGTATCAGCGCTGCATGAAATGAATATTAATGAAATATCTCTGAACTGTATTCTTTTTCAAGGTAAACTGTGAAAAATTTAGATTATTTGAGGAAAATTCAAGGAATATTCTGGAAAATTATACAGTCTGAATTCTAAACATAAAGCTTTCTGAGAAAGCTTAGCGCTTTCACCTTAGTAAATTATTCTTGATTTTATCAACATGATATAAAATCTCATTAAGAAGTTGGAAAGCATAGTGGTGGAAACTTTTAAGCTTCGAGAAGCTTTCCGGAGCTGACGTGGATGGTTTGTGACACTAAAAGCTTGCATTTTATACTTTTTTTGCTCCCTTCAAGTCGTGTTTTATTTTTCATGTTGCTCTTACCGTATTCTGTGCGGTAAGAAATCCGTTGATGTGCGTCGACTTCCCAAAATTCAAAATAGCCGCCATTTTTGGTTTTAAGACGCAAATTTCGTCCTCGTCTTCGTTCCATATTTTGTCGTACCTTTTTCTCAGCCAATAATTAACCGATTGACTTCGGGTTTTCGGCATTTGGTCGCATTTGTGCCCTAGATGAGCCGAATCATATTTAAATTTAATAATTTTAAAATTAAAAATTTTTTTTAAATTTTTTAAGTATAGTACTATTTTCTGTACGTAAAAAGTTCATTAGTTGCATTATTGTAAAATACAACATGTGAAAAACGCGCTAAAATTACTTGGCCATGCCAATGATTGATATCTTGTGTTTTATTATTTAGACGAGATCTTAAATGCACGATTTTGGCTTAGTTAATTTTTCTTTTATAAGGCTTTATTTTAAGTTAATTTTTTTCAGTTCCTTTTTTCTATTAACTCACTCTTTCTATATTTATGTTATATATATATATATATATATATATATATATATATATTTATCTTGTTCAAATTTTCAATCGTCAATAAAATTCTTTCTTTTATCCGATCAAGTTCAAATAAATTTTTTTAAGCTTGTTGTGGATGACACTCGATGTTAATACAGTTTTTTTCAAATATTAATTCATTAATCACCGGTTAATTAATTAAATTAATTACCAGTTTTCGGCGCCAACTTAGATTTATCCCCATTGTTGTAACAATGTAACTGGCTAAAACAATGACAAAATTGGCGTCGAAAACCGGTTTTTCAGCCAAACTTGCTAAACCGGGTGTGCATTGTTACAACAATGCAGACAAATCATGCTCTTTATTTAATTCCTACTATTAGTTCACTCTCTCCCTTTATACATATACATATATATCTTGCTTAAATTTTCAATCGTTAATAAAATACTTTCTATTCATCCATTCAAAGTAGGAATAACTTAAATTTTTTTTCTTTTATATTACTCTTGTTAAACAATGTTTTAACTGTAGCGCACACATGAATTTTTCAAGGGGGGGGGAAGTCCAAGGTCGGAAATCCACCATTTTCATACTATACCCCAATATGCAGCCCAATTCTTTTGATTTTGTTCATTGTCAAGAACAAAAAGCATTAAAAAAATAAGGGTTAAACTCAATTTTCATAACAAATACTTCATTGAGATTTACGCACTGTAGTCATAGGATTATCATCAATCGAAAAATAAAATCCAGAGTGATGGGGGCTGGGAGGGGGGGAGGGCTCTGGAACCTGGGATCTCACCCCCTTGTGTGCGTTACTGTATTTTAATATTTTTAACATTCGAAACAATTTTCCTTTTTTTTTTTTTAGTGATGGGGAAATTTGAATATTTAAAATGTTTCCAAAAAAGCGTTACTTTAATACTGTAAATTATATTACAGAAATGCCCGCAACAAATTTGATTTATAACCCTTTCACACAATTGAGGGAAGAGTTTCCCCGTTTTAAAATTGGTGACTGTCGTATTTAATTATAACCTTATCTGCATTTACTTTACAGAATGTCAAAATACGAGTAGAACGTGTGCCGAACACAATTACGTAAATGGGGACATTTAGGGGAAGGGAAAAAACTGTCAAATCAATTGGCACTAATGATAAAACATTTGCGGGATGTATTCTTTTTACTTATTTTAGTTTATTATGTCGTAATAATGTATTTCTGTGTGTTGCAATTACTGTATTACTGTACTGTGCAATAATAAAGTGAACAAATGAAAACGAATGCCTGATATAACTACACACAAGGGGGCTAGGGGTCCGGACTTCACCCCCAAAGCCCTTGAGTTTTTTTCGATTGCTGATAATCCTTTAGGTATATAACGTAAAATTTAATAAAATACTTGTAATTAACAATTTATTTTATTAATTCAATAATTTATTTTTTACTGTTTTTTGTTAACAAAATCGACAAATCAGAAGAATTAATTGGTGTTGTCTTGAGGTATGATGCGAGTTGGGGAACTTTCGACCATGAGCCCAAATTTTTGTGTGCGCTACTGTTACACACTGATCCAAAAACACTACACATTGATATTTTTATCGCGTTTTTCACGTAGTGGAACAAAAGCGCTATTAGGACGCAAATTTCGTCTTCGTTCCATATTTTGTCGTACCTTTTTCTCAGCCAATAAGCAACCAATTGACCTCGGGGTTTCGGCATTGGGTCGCATTTGTGCCTTAGATGAGCCGAATCATATTTAAATTTTCCCATAGTTTTCCCGGAATTTCCTGCAAATTTTCCTGAATTTCGCTAGTTTTTTGCTTTTTTATAGTGCTGATACAGATTTGTGTCATTATTTCTTTTCAGCTCAATAGTAGTACATTTAGAGGAGTGGTACAGTACTACTTTCTGTTAGTAAAAAGTTCATTAGTTGCATTATTGTAAAATACAACATGTGAAAACCGCGCTAAAATTACTTGGCCATGCCAATGATTGATATCTTGTTATAATTTTTATTTATTTTATATTCGTGTCTAATCAAATTACTCTGCATATTAATTTTTACTCTGAACAACTGTCTGATTTTGTAAGGGTTAATTTCTAAGATTCTGACAATTATGTGTCGCCGTTAATAATTATAAAACTTGGGTGAAGCGGTTTTAAAAGAGAGGATCATTGCTTCAAATAGAGGTTTTTATGCCTTGAAGAGTTATTTAAAATCCAGTTTTCCCAAATTAAGAACTAAATTGCTTCTTTACAAAAATCTTATAAGATCTGTTCTGACTTATGTATCAGAGGGACTTGACCATTGACTTTACGTGATGAGGAAGCTTTGGGAATTTTCGAGAGAAAGATTTTACGCTGCATTCTTGGTGGGATCCAAGTGAATAGATCATGGAGAAGATCTAACTTAGAACTCTACAAAATTTACAAACAACCTGATATTGTCAAATTACAGAGACTTAAATCGGCTGGTCATCTGGCTAGAATGAAGGAGGATCGTTGCAGCAAGAAAATCTTTTTGGCAAAGCCCATGGGAAATACACCTCGGGGCAGACGTCCGTTAAGATGGATTGACTGTTTCGAAAAAGACCTAAAAATTTTAAAGGTCAGAAACTGGTAAAAAGTTTGCCAAAACTAGAAATGTCTGGAGAAAACTTCTGGAGAAGGCCAGGGCCCACCCAGGGCTGTCGAGCCATTGAAGAATTGAAGCGATTTAAACCTAGTTTGTATTTATCTTTTTTAAATATGCATACGCGTTTATTATATACGGAAATAAAAAATGAATTATTCTTTCAAAAACCACATTATGGAAAACAAATTTGACTGTGTATCAGTGTTGCCATTCTGTATAACTATATCTTCACTGCAAATTATCGTCGGCATTCTCACAATTAATGCTAGATTCATTTGACGCCATGCCAAATGTGTAAATATCAGCTTTTTAATAAAATATAATTTAAAAGTTTTTTAAAACAATATCTTTGAATAAAATAATGGGTTAATGTTTTCGTGTTTTTTTTTAAATTTTATTTTGGAATAAAACTGATAAGAGAGATTTTTGCACACATACTGACAGCTATACATGTACTTAGTTATTAGTAGTATATTCGATAAACTGCGAAAAATGTATTCTCAATGTAGCAAATTTTAGCTCTGCAAAAAATCAATTTATGCTCTAACATTCGAACAGTATTAAACGAAGGATGTACTTAAATTTTAGAGAAAAATAAATGGTAATTATTCTTGTACTTGTAAAAGGAAATAGGGGCGATTAAAGGCAGATTTTCTGTTTTTTTCGTGTTTAACTATCCAAATCGTTGTTCTATTTTTTTCCAAATTGTTTCTCGTCTCGTCAACAAAACCGAGTGCTTTAGAAAGAGTGGCGTCAGTAAGTCTGCAACTTAGCAAATTAAAGAATTTTTGTGACAGAATAAACCAAGGTTTACTGAAAAAAGACTTTATTGTTCATGAAACTCTTTGCTTTTGGCGAACGAATCTTAAAAAGCCTTTAAAATTAAGTAGGATTAATTAGTCTAAAAAAATTAGTTTTTCAAAGAATCACCAAATTCTTTTATTTGCTTAAAGAAAATAAAATATCCAATATATTTTGCATTTAATTCGTTTGTGCGAAAGATGGGCGGGGGGACAATTTCTAAAATTTTATGTTATGCGCGGATTTGCTATATTATGGTTAAAAAAATCTCCCATACCAAAAATGAAAAACAAATTATACAGAAAATAATTTGTCATTTTTTGTATGCATAAAATCTGAACGAAACGTTATTCCCATATAAATGTGTGCATGTGTATAAATTAGTGACAACTGGTAGCGCACACAGGAATTTTTCAGGGGGGGGGGGTTCCAGGGTCGAAAGTACTCTATTCTCGTACCATGCTCAACATATTTTTTCGATTTTGTTGATTTTCGAGAACAAAAGACTGTAAAAATTAATTAATTAATACTTAGAATTAATTAAATTAGTTATTAATTACAAATACTTAATTACATTTCACGTACTATATACACAGGATTATAATCAATCGAAAAAAATCAAGGGTTTGTGGGGGGGGATCCGGACCCGAGGACCCCCCTTGTGTGCGCCACTGGTGACAACGAATCGAATGTAACATTCGGTTGTGTGTACAGTTATTACTGTACACTGTTTATTTTAAATGACATAGAATTCCTATTGCTAGTGCTATCATTGTTTATTTAGAGTTCGCGACAAAGGCTGTTTATCACAGATGACACTGTATGTTTGATCAAAGCTCCTTTGACATATTTTCAGCCTTAAGTGTTTTAAAAATATTTTGATATTACGCCAGATATTGATTTTACAACTGCTATTTCATAACGGTTTGGGAGTGATATATAAATAATTTATATATTTTCATTTTGAATCAACTGACAAGTGCAGCTTTGAGTCACAAAACGATAAGTTTTTTTTTTTATTTATTTCAAAAATATTTAGTAAAGAGGATTTTTAAATGATTTTTTCCATTTTACTTTCTTAAATCTTTTTAGTAATTTTGTTTTGTTTATGAGATACATATCTTTTTCTTAGGTATTTAACCAAGAGTTCCCAAACATTTTTCAACAATTTTTTTCTAAAGACTAATTTTCATCATATAGACCTCCGTACATTTTTTTTTATCTCTAATATACAGTATGTAATACAACATAATCCTAATACTAATAATTGCACAAAAAACTTGGAAGATAACAATTTAACTGAGAAATATGAACAGAAAACTAGAAATTAGTTCTTTATTCAATTTGCTTTATTTATTTATATTATTACTTTACATTTTAGATGTGTGGATTACACCACCATATTCAGATATATATTATCGGTTTACATATAAAAACGTATATTATCTAATAATTACAATTTTTAAACATTTAATGAAATTTTTCAATAGAAAAAATGATTTTCGACCTCCAATAGAGCCTTGGAATGCTAAAAATCTTATAAGACTTCAAAATACTATCAACAGTAGCCCACTCAAGGGGGGTGTCCTCGGGTCCGGTCTCTCCCCCCCCCCCCAAGTCCTTCATTTTTTCCCGATTGATTATAATCCTATGCATATAGTACGCAAAATTAAATTCAGTATTTTTTAAATTTTATTAGTTAATGCTAAATATTCATTAATTAACTCTTTTTTTTTTTTTTGTTCCCGAAAAAGGACAAAATCAATAGAATACGTTGGGCGGCGAATTGGAGCATGGTACGAGAATAGTGGACTTTCGACCCTGGACCCCCCCCCCCCCCTTTGAAATATTCCTGTGTGCTGTACTGCTACCAAGGGGTCCATCTGGACACCGTTGCGAATCCCTGTTTTAACATTTGAATTTCCTATTTTTAGTTTTCTGTTGTATAGTAAAGCCGCTGTTGAGAACTGTCGCGTGGTCAAACATGGTGCTCCTTCAGCTTCCGGACACAGTGATATCCATATTCCTTTGCATTGTGTTGGAACCCACGAGACCTGCATGTCGCTAGCAATAGTAAAAAGCCGCGCGGAAACTAAAGGAGCAGTGAACATGAAAGCAAGCGTCTTTATCGCAACGCGGAGTGTCAAAGTAAAGCGGCGTTATCACAAATCACAATTTTTTTTTTCTCATTTTTTTTATTCTTCTTTCCCTTCTCTCGCATATGCTTTCCTTTTCCTTATCCAATGATATTTATTTTCTTTGCAAGTGACAACTATCCAGGAGTTGCGATAAGCTCCAGCTCAAGTTGTTTTACACACTTATTTTTATATTTTTTTCATTATATATATATATATATCTTCTGGTTATTTTCATTATTTATTCCGTTGTCGTATCGTTTTGCGGAATTATAGCGCTTTAAGTTTTTACGTGCTCTAAAAGTTTAGTTCTCGTAGGGAAGGGTTATCAATAATGGCGGGCGAAGATTACTTCGCAGACGACAAATGTGAGCGTTATTGGAACTCTATTTTTTCTAAAAAAATGTGTATTCCTTTTTTATATGTTTTGTTTCCATTTTGTACGATGAAACTGCAAATTGTTAATGCGCCTTTTTATCTGTTGGAAGTGTTGAAATGTCTTTTATGGGGCTTTGTTGAATTTTTTTGCGACATTTGTCTTTCCTAAAGTTCTATTTGCAAGTAACTTAAAATGGTGGACGTGATCTTTTGAATGGGGTAATCATAGTTGCATTTGTTCCAACGACTTTTTCTTATTGACTGTTAGGATTACGGTATAACGTATGGAATATCGATTAAGCTGCAATAAAACGATGATGAAAGAATCGTTAACGCACTAAGTTGATGGGATTTTTTATCAACGGGTTTCTGCAATTTCCTTTAAACCAAATTTAATGGCTTGACTCGTCCTTTCTAAAATGACCTTGATTTTTTTTTTCTGTAGAAATTTTATTTCATCATCAAAGTCTTTAAAAGTATTTATATAAGGTCATTCGTGAACTGACTTTTGAGTTTTAAAGACTTCAAATAATTTTTATTACTAATTACATGATAGTTTAATAGAATCTGCGTTCTTGTTCTGAAGTTTATTTTTATTTAATTTGAAAAATAGATATTTCTCGTGCATGAACCATGCCCGTTATTTATACCTTTTTCTTTAAAGAGAAAAAAAACATATTTGGAATTATCAATACTGTAAAATAAATTTTAAAGCAACTTTTTTTAAAAATACTTAGTCTATAAAGATTTTAATATAGAATGTAGTACTTTCAGAATCAGAATTGTGTTTTGCTTTGTCTTCCTTAGATTGAAACATACCTTTATAGTCAGTGGCGTAATGAGGAATAATAAGCTCACCCCCTTCCTGCAAAGTCAAGTTTTTTAGCCAAAAGCCTGATCTTACAAAGGATTTCAAAACCATCAGACTTTGTATCCCTCGCGATGTGGGGATGTACGTAACACCACTGTTAGTAGAAGTGCCTATAAACTCAGTAGCGTACTCAGGGGTGAGGTTTGGGGTTTTGTACCCCTCCCATAGACAATAATTTTTTAATTAGCATAAAGATTATTTCTTAATGCTTTCTTTTTCGTTTTTTTTTAATGTTCCTCCCCTCCCCATGAAAGTAGTCTGTACACCACTGCATAAACTAACAGAATAAATGTGTCTGTTGTTATAAGTATATTTATAAAAGCGATACACGAATTTAAGTTTGTAGTTAAATATGTACGTATATCGCAATTTTTTTTATATTTTATTCTTGTGCATTGTTTCGTTAGCTCATTCTTTTTATTATTAATATAACTGTGTTTATGAATAAAAAAAAATACCTTCACTCCTTAACAAGAGTAAAAATGTATGTGGAGAAAAGAAGAATGAGAAGAAAAAAAAACTTTAAATGATATTTTGCAGTAAAGTAACCCTAAAGCTGGAATTTTTCTTACGTTTCTTCTTTCTTAATTCTTATTCATTCTTAACTGCCTTAACGGGCGTGTCAAAGCGTTGAAAAGTACAAAGGAAAAAGCCGCCGACATGCAGGTTAGGAGGGAAAAAAAATGTAGGTAATATAACAACGAAAAAGAAAGATATGAAAGGGAAAAGAAAAAATATATATTCCGCCTTGGGGAGATGTGGGAACCTCTCGTAATTAAAGGTGATGATAACTAGGTGACTCTGCGTAGCGGCAAAAGCACGTTTCTTGTGTCCGAAGGTCGACCGTTTTACTGTTGCGATCCCTACTTTTTTTGCAATAGCCTATTAACATGCAATTTGCTAGCGTAAAGAGTGTGTTGTAGAGTTTGCAGTTAAGTGGACTTTTCGGTGAAGTCAAAATTGTCTTGAAATTGTTAATTTGTTATCCTCAGCCTCTGATCACAAATATTGCAATGTCAAACACAGGCCACTGTGTGACTTTGTTTTATGTAAATAAATATTTGTATTTATCAAATGCCTGGCCATTGACCATCGGGCCATTAGGCAACGAGCTCTCCAATATTTCTTTACAATACAGTCCAAACATTTAAGTGCAAAGCACACGTCAAGATGAGCAGCGTCCATGACTTGTCCAGAAGCACACAAAACACAAAAAGGGAGTCAATCAGGTTAAAACGAAACAAATGACTGCAAAGCAGTCATGTCCAGTCAACAATCTAAACTGAGCCACAGCAGCAGCACAAGGAGAGTCCGAGACACAGTTAGGTTTTAATAGCACCCTCCATAAATTTATTTTGGGCAATACTGGCGGCAGCATCTCGCGAAAGCATTTTTTATAAATCCTATCAATTTCAAGTTTTGCTGAGTGAAGAGGCGGGTCTCTAGTAGATCTTTGGAGAATATTCGTGCCTCTTTTTGCTAATAATAATTTGTAATTAAAAAAATACTAAGCTATTGTATTTTTTCACTCGACGGTTTTTTGGTTGTACGAGTTCGGAATCGAGACCCTCAGGTCAGGGGTGGGCAAGTAGAAGAAACAATTTTTTTTTTTGAGAAATATCAACCTGAGATTTCCTTTTTAGTTATCAACCCTTTCTAATTTTTAAATGTTATACAGTGGACTTTCGATAATTCGAAGTTGAGGGACCTATGAAATACTTCGAATTATCAAGAGGGTAGGAAAAAAACTCCCAAAATACACGAAGAGAAATGTTTTCCCTAACACATTTAAATTTGAAACTATGTAATAAAACAATTGTACATATGTATAAAATTATTTTAATGTATTTTTAAAAAGTGCATATTACACAGTATAAATATTTTACATAAGTTAAAAGCCCTGTATTAAAATAATACATTCATACACAATCCTACGCATCTCTTCTTCACAATAGCGGACCATCCTTTCTGAACGCATGTGTAGCAAGGCCACGCGTTAAACGAAAGACATGGACGACTGACAACAGGTGCGGTTGGTCAATTGTCCACTTAAGGGAATGAAAACAATAAAAGTGTCTTTTCGCCTGAGGAACCTGAAAACACTAAGAAGAGTTAGCAGACATATGGTCATCAAAGGGGCTACGTTACAGGGGAGACACGCAGAGACAACACTACGCAAAAATTGTAAGCTTCAACCTGTTAGCTACAGGATTGTACATGATAGTGAGTGTTCGAATTGTCGAGAGTTTTATAAGAAAACTTCGAACTATCGCGTGCTGTAGTTTGGCCAACCATTGATTTTACTTAGAAATATTGAATGTACCAAAACTTATTGTTTTAGTTGGAAATATCAAGAGTTTTTCAAGGAACCGAGCATACACTTCGAATTATCGAGAGGTTCGTATTATAGAAGGTTTGAATTATCGAGAGTCAGTCAACTGTATATATAAAACGTGCGCGCTGGAAAAATACATCACAACTGAATTATTTATACTCCTCCATCAGTGAGTGCTAGGGAAAAAATACAGTCTGTGCCTAAAGAGAGATTGCTAAAAATTATATTATTTGTGTGAATTTTTTTTTCTCTTAAGATAATAAATTTTGCAATATTTTTGACAAGATTTAATTTTTTGGGAGGGATAGAAAAGGGAAACATTTATATACATAACAAAACAGGGGCTGGCAACCTGTGGCACGTGATACAATTCTCAGTGGCACTGCACTACTCAACAAATTTATCAATTTTAGAGTGGATGGAAGTTGATAAAGTTGTAATGGACTTTATTTGACAAACATCTTCAGAATTATGGATGGTTACAGAATTACGAAAAAATCTGAAAGATAATTCTAACGATAAATTTCAGCTGTTTTGTAAATTATTGAATGTCATTGCTGGAGAGATTTGATTGTTTTGAAGAGAGAAAATTGCATGTACACACACACACACGCTGCTTTCCGCTTTTGATTCTACTTATCTAAGTAAAAATTCTTTCCTGATGAACAATATTTTGAGTCCGTGAAAGTCACAAATTATAACCCTTGATTTTTCTGCATGAAAGTAGAATGGCGCAAGCACTAAGTTAGCATTAAAATTTTTATTTATCTTTTTATTTAACTAAAATGAAGAGAAATACCGTATATTTTATGTTTATTTCTCATTTTAATAAATGTTTAAAAATACATAATATATGTACAATTTTAATTATTTTTATTTTTGTTGAAGAAGTAGTTATATTTTATGCTCTTTATTTTTATGCTGGAATTATCTTTAAACAATGCAAAATCAACGTACAAGGAGTGATCAAATGAAAAGGTACGAAACGACATAAAAATGAAACAGTTAAATATTTGCATATTCCGCCAAGGGAGAATGTAGCGAGACATCTCGGGATGCCATTGGAGACTCTGACTGGGATCGGATCATGCGCGGGTGCCCGCATGCGCAGGAGAGAGCAAAGGCTCTTATAAAAAGCGGCGTCCAAATGATGCGAGCACAGAATGACTCGAGCACAGAAAAAGCATTAACTCCGATGTGTACTGTGAGACACTCCGAGCCTACGCAGGTCCATCAAGAACAAAAGACCGGGGCTGCTCACGGAGGGTGTGGTTCTGCTCCATGATAACGCGCGTCCACACGTCTCCAGAGTCACACAAATGGAACTGGACAAGTTCCAATGGGAGACGTTGGACCATCCGTCCTACAGTCCGGACATGTCACCCTGCGATTTCCATGTGTTTGGTCCACTGAAGAAACACCTGAAAGGAAAGCTCTTCAACTCGGACGACGTACTCAAGGACACTGTGAAGGACTGGGTCTCGTCACAGCCACAGGAATTCTGGGAACAAGGAATTCTGCTGCTTGTTCATCAGTGGGATCGTTGTGCTCAGGCCTATGGTGTATATTTTGAATAAAGTCTATATTTGTACTCACCGTGTCGTTTCGTACTTTTCATTTGATCACCCCTTGTATAATAAAACCGAAAATCTGTATTATTGAACTCTATTCACTTTGTAAGCATTATCGCGGGAATCGAATTGTTTCAAAAATGTCCTACTGTTTGGCACGCTGAACCATATTGGCAGGCATGCTTCAGCTAAATGGTTGCCGACGCCTGATTTAGAATAGGCATTGAAGAGTTGAAGTAAAATCTCTGAAAATATGATTTTACAATTGTATTATTTCTGAAGAATTAGAATTTCTTTAATGGGGGAGGGGGGAACAAGTTACATTTATCGAATTATCAGTGCTGATCATAAACAATCTAACAAATATTAGTCCTCCTCATGAAGAAGTGTTAAAAACTTTGCACTTCTTGCTAATATTTACTAAAGGCCTGAAAAATGTCACCTAAATAAGAAGCCGGCTTCTTTTGATCATTAAGTGTTACAATAACATATTAATAGATCAAAATAGCACTTGATGACGGCACATACTTACACATCAAATCGATGTAGTTAAGATGAATTAAGGATTAACATTATATATATTTAGAACAAATGTTGATTGATGTATTTTCATTGAACTCTTGATCATTCTTGTCACTGAATGCCCACTTGACCATTTTAGAGAGTTTCTCTTTCGGCTTCCTTTGAAGTAAACTTAAGTGATGTATATTTTTTTTTATCCGGCATTAAATTTGAGGAAATTTGTCGTAGATTTAGCGCGGATGTACGTATTCCAAATGATTCATTTTAGAAGGCGGAAGTGGAAAGGGAGAATTAAGATGGTTTGCCTAAATTGGAGGTTTTAGAGTTTCAAATCAACTTTTCTTTTTGAAAAACAATACAAATTAAAATGAGCTCTCAAATGTCAGGAACTCACATAGAGAAAATTTATAAAGAACTCGAGAATAAAGTTAAATGTCACAATATTGATCATTCAGTTGTAGAAAAATGTAAATGAAAGTTTGTTGTTGCTTTTTGTACTCCGTAATAACTTCATAGCTTGGCTTCAGACCCGCTATGAATTTCGAGCCAACTACACCGAGAAATGCTTGAAAAATCGTTAATTTTGTTTGATTTTAATTTACGAAGCAACATGCAAGAATGCTCAAGGCTAGTGGCGACGGACCTCGTAATTTTGAACCATAGAGAACGACACATGAAATGACAATCTTCTCTCCTACTTCCACCCCTCGCCAACGGGAGAACTTTAAGCCACGACAGATTTAGTGTGCATCAGCATTTCTACACGGCGAGTCTTCAGTTGCATTGGGTTTCGGACCCGTGACTCGAAAACAATGATCACGAACTCGTCACCATGACTCCTTGGCTACCGTGGCGACGAAAAATCATGATGAATGGCGAGTACCCATTTCAGTGGGAAACGAGTACTTTAATTACGAACTCTTATGCGTATTATGCTAGTGCAGGGATGGCCAACCCGTGGCACGATGGAGTTTTAGCAGTGGCACACGGGGATTTACAGAAATTTTTTGAAAATTTTGAATGCATAAAAAATAACCATTTTTTCCCCTTTTTTTTCAAATGGGGTTTCTCAGACAAGCCCCCTCAAAATTTGGATCAAAATATGTTTGTGAATAAATGTTTTCTGCTATAGAACACAGTAAAATAAATACAAAACTAGCTAACGTGCCCCTATAATAACCTACTTTTGTTAGCATCTGTGAGAGCTAATCCTAATAGAGATGACTTAGTAAAAAAAGTAGTAATTCATAGGGCACATTAAGTAGATACTGGGCGTTAAATAATTATTTTGAATTAATTAATTGATTCAAGCTACTCATTTTTATTTCGTACATCACCGAATTAATTCAACCAGTAAAAAAATAACTAACAATACAAACTAAATTTGTACTTTCGTCTTATTTATTATATTCTTTTTAAATTTTGACTTCATAGACTTGCTTAAAAAATGTGTTATTTGCGTAAAAATCCCATAATAATCTTAAAAGTAACATTTCTTCACTTTCCCGTGTTTGTTTGTTGGAAATGTTGGAAGTGGCACGAGCATGATTATTTTTCAATTCCTATACTATTAGTTCACTCTCTCTATATTTATCTTGTTCAACTTTTCAATCGTTAATAAAATGCATTTTAAAGCACTCGATTGAGTTGAAATTTTATATACACGATTGTTTTGGATGACAATTCAGTAATTTGATTATAATTAATAAAAATAAATTGATTAAAACCAAACAATTATTCAAAGAATTACAAATACAGCCACGTTGACATCATTTTTGGCAACTTAGCGATCCTTTTGGCAACTTGTGTCAAAACTTGAAAGGGTTTATTTCTCACATTTTTAAAGCGCTCATTTGAGAGCTGAAATTTTTTATACACTATTGTTTTGGGTGACAATACGGATAATTTAATTATAATTAATTGAAATTAATTGTCTGAAATGAATTATTTAAAGAATTACAGATACAGCCACGTTGGCTTCATTTTTAGCGACTTGGGTCAAAACTTTAAAAAAATTTTCCCTCGCGTTTCAAAGCATTCAGTTGAACTGAATTTTAAATTACAGATTGTTTTGGAATGACAATGCGATACTTTAATGATAATTAATAAAAATTAATTGCCACTTAATGTTGGGATCCTGTCATATGTATATACATATTTATATTAATTGTAACTATTTTATTAAAAGTAACTAAAATATATATTTTTTTGTTGTTGATCTAAGTTAAGGATTAAATTTTTTTTCATATTTCTTGTTTTTTTCAAACAGTGGCCCTCTTCCCAAAAAGGTTGGCCACCCCTGCTTTAACGTTTCTGATGACTCATACTTATTATGTTTGTTCGAACGAAAAAAACTGTCTGTTAGACAAGTTTACTACATACTCAAAATATTTTAAGCGCTGTGCTGAGACAGAATAAAAGCCACTATAACCTTTCCAGTTCACACATCATTATAGACTCAAACAATAAATTTTTTTCATCCATGTAAACCTGTTACCACTACCTCTATTCTGATGCAAATGTCTTTAATCCACGCGTAAGTACCTACACAAAATCTACGCACCCCTCTATCGTTAAAGGATTCCTCTCATGCCAAGGTAAAAGGATGAATGGATCATATTATTTTATTTATTACATAAGGAGGCTGGTTGACCTTCGTGTGTGTGTCCATCGCGGCGGTCTTCAGCAAAGGGAAATGATTACAGGGTCGGCTTCTTTTTTGGGTTGGTCCCCACCCCCTGCCTAATTCCTTCGTTCCGCTCTTTTCTTTAATCTTTTTCTCGTCCCATTAATGACCGTAAAAAAAGGGGTGTAGGAATGCGAGATGAAAATGTTATCACCTGCACCGGTGCCGTAGGTTCCTTGTTGTCAGTTCGTTTAGAGGAAAGGGGGAGGGGTGTTTTTGTCTGAGGGAGGTAAATGGATGGTGGGTAGTGATTGGTCGAATCCTTTTTAATTTCGTTTTGGTGGAGGTATGTAAATTTTTTATGCCCTTTTCCGATTTGTGGTATGGATTTTCCCCTGTTCTCCTGATACAATGACAGAGTTCCAGTTGTTTTCTGTAGTTTCTGTTTTCCAGTTGTTTAAGGCTGTCTTTGGTTAATGTTTAAGAATAGGACCCGAATTTGGAATACTTTTCCAAATATAAAAGAAATGAAAAATTAATATTGCATTCTGGATTTGCTATCCTTTAGAGAGTAGTATATTTTGTCATATTTTACCCTTTTAACCGAGTTGATTCATTTTTACTGGTATAAAACGTGTTTCGCGTTTTTTCTTCAATACCGTAATGTAAAGAGAGTTATCCCTTTACGTGTTAAAATAAAAAAAAACAAGGTATGTATGTGAAATATTTGAAATTTTAAAAACACTATATATATTATTTACAGATGCGTGAGTTATAATGTTGCAAATTTTCAATTAAATTGTGGCATTTTTCAGTCTTCAAAATATGCTTCGCGTTTAGTTCAGGCTCGTACTTTTGCCGAAAACAGCCTTAAATTGGTGATACAGCTTTCGCTTTTCGCTCTTCTCCACTTTTTCTTTCCATGTCTATTGTCTGTGTGGGCTGTCAACTGTGTTTTTAAGAAATACTTAACTGTTTTGATCCTTGTGATCTCAATACTTGTTGAGCCTAATACAAATACATTTTTCTCGTCATGTGTATGATTTTTGGTATACCGTAAAAAACGACAATAACTTGGCTATTTCTTCTATAACATTTCTTTCATAACCAAAGAATAGAAACAATATTAACAATAAGATACGTGTTCAAATGCCTTACTGGTGATCCAATAAAAAGTTTAATTCAGAAAAAGCCGATTTAAAGCATCTATTTAAGCTATTTTAATCGAAGGCTTTCCATCAATAAAAAGTTAATCACCAACGATTTCATTCGAATCGTGTTTCCGAATTCGAAATCTTTAGTCTTAGATGCAAGCTTTATGTAAAGAATAATCGAAATTTTAATAAATCCGAGTCTCCTTGCAGAAGGTATCGCCTTTAGACTGAGCATTAGAAATTGTGCTCTTGGCCAACAGGTAAATAAAGAAACAAATGTGAGAACCACTTTTTTGAAACAATTTTCTAAAAAAATTGAACCTTGTAACGACCACCCCCGCATTGCGGGGGGCTGGGCAGGTGCTCTGTGGGGCCCAAAGTCTGACTGACGCCAAGTACGTATTTGGGCTTGGGGCCCCAAACTTGATTTTGCAGGAGGCCCTAGTATTCTTCGTTGCGCCACTGAGACAAATATAAGGGAAAGTTGGCTGTCAACTATCTTAAACCACTCACACTGTTTGTTACTACGATTAAGAAATTGCTATTATACTGCTGAAGCCATCTAATTGTTTATTTATACTGTTTTTTATGCCTCGTTTTATCACTTTGCTTTATTAGATTTATGGCAATATAGTATAGGATTGCTGATTTTTTTACTCACACGAACATATAATATTTATATTTCCATAGCAATATACATACATGCCCCTGTTCCCCTCCCCCATTTATGAATACACCCTCCATAACTTACTGTAAAAATATACTTTCCCATTAATCAAAGCATCCATTTCATTTCCCTGTCTATACACCTACGTACTTCAAAAAACCAATCTGTCAAATAACCCCAGCATCTCGAACAATACAAACTTCAATGACATCTCTCAGGGATTACGTTGCAAAATAATAAGAAAGATGGCAGGGCGCAGTTGGCGAAGAACGCGTGGCGGCACATGTGGGAAGCACGTGTACTGCCAGATTATGAACTCGGAGCCTGCTGTTCGTTGGCGATAACAAATCCTGTTGGAAATGTGCTACAGTGCCTTATTTTCCCTCCCCAACGGGAGAGAAATTGAGGGGGAAATGGGGTAAAAAATAGGATACGCTACACAGAGCTGGCGAAAATTTTGGCACTTGGTTTGTTTCACACCATCGACCAAACTGTTGGCGCGTTTCTTTCCCAACTAAACAACAATCGCCCTTTTAGTTTGATAGGCTTAGTCAGAAAATTATTAAGGGAACATCCACTACAAAATAATTAATAATATTGAAAGAATTCCTATATTTGTATTGGTTTGTTTTTAATGTATGTTATATATATAATTTTCATGATAAAAATTTATTTATAGATTTGAAGGATTTGTTAATACTATGTCGTACATGAAGATCTGATATATTTTAATTCTGTCTTGTATGTATAAGAATATAAAGCGAGATAAAATTTAACTATTTTTTGAAAAGATATATAAAAACTATCCGATTCTCTGCATTCAATGCGATACAGGTTTTTTTCTATGATGAGAGAGAAACATTCCAAAACAGCAATAGCTATTTTTTGTATGAAATTTGTTGTTTAAAATTTTTTATAATAAATAAATTTAAAGATCAATTTGGTGAGGCCTAATTTTCTTAATTCTGTGAATTAGGTGAATTTCATGATATTTTTAATTATCTTTATACTTAATTTATTCGTAATTTTTTTTAAATCTCGAGGAATTTTTATGAATTGTGAAATGGAATGTAATATTAAATTTAAAGCTGGTAAATATGAAATCAATCTTGTCTTAAGCTGTTTTTTCCCGTAACAAATACATCATCAGGAAGATTTTTTGGCATAAATAAAACTGTAGCCTTTTTGTTTCTACCATAGAATGAATTTTTGCCATTTCATAACAGTAATTTTAACCGGGCCATATATGAAATTGAAAATTCTCGTTGACTTTTTTTTGGCACGAACGTAATTTAAGCCTATGCAAAATATTTTTGAAAGGTTTTTCTCGCTTACGAAATAGTTAATGGATTTAATGATTCTGTAATGCTGGAAGGTCTTAACGAAAGCAAGTTTTGATCCTCGCCACCAAATGGCGATATATTAAGATAAAAAAATATGCACGATAGATTTCTAGCGTCTCTATCGTATGCGGTCTAGTTGGCTCTTTCTGACACCTAGCAACACCATCGTTGTAAAGGCCGAAGTTGTCGGCTTTTATTTCTTCTCCCGTTGACTGCGAGGTGAGATTCTTCATAAAGTTTTTTAATCATTATTGTGTAACACTGGTAGAAATTGCTACAAGACATTCAGAGCAACAAGCATGGCTCATGGAGTGGCATTAATGCAGGACAACAGTGGCTCACTTGTGACAGATGACCCCCTCTGGGAGGTGTTTGACCATCTAACCTGTGTTCCCGATCTTGGTCCCAAAGACATTCATCTTTTTTACAAGCTTTTATTTAACTTGCAATGTAATTTGTTCGGGTGGAATCTTGCAACTCAATTTTGAAGCTGATATCTTCAACCGATTGAGCTGAAATTTTGTATACACGTTTAGTTTGGATGACAATGAGTGTTTGGACCTTTTATATTCCGATATTGAAATTGTTAAAAAGATATTAATTAAAAACCTTAAAACGTGTAATTGTTTTACCCCCGTAGGCTGTTTATTTTGCTGTGCTCGGCGACGCAAAATGAAGAACAATGAGGGGGAAATTGTTTTGAGTTTTGACGTTTTTAAAACAGCGATCTAATTTTTCTATGAAACTCAGACAAAAAATAATTATGGAATCGGAACGATCATTTATTTCGCCACAATACGGTATAATTTTTTTTACAAAATAATATTTGTATTTTTTTCGATTTTTTTTTAAAAATGAGTCCAAATTGTGATGCTTTCTTATGAAAATGATGTCTAAATCGTTGCGCATGAATTTTTTTTCTTGCATACACTAGCTCCAATCCGGCAGATTTCTACAACACATAATTCCGAAAATTAATCTCACGGCATTACAAATGTTGCAATTTCGATAGTTCCTATTTTGAGAAATAGATGAGAAAAAGTGCTTTTGCTGCTCCAATAAATTTTCTCGTTAAATATGTTTTGTTTCTGTTTACGGCTCATTGGATACCCACTTTTTGGATGCCCATAGTAATCCAGACAACTCTGAGTAAATATGAAATTATGAATAATTCACATAATGTATGCATTTAAGTATTTTATCGAATTCTGCAAAAAAAACCGATTAATACATAAATATAAAGTCATTCATAGTGGTAGAATTAAATCTAAAAACAGACAATATTTAGAATGTTGCATATGAAAAATTGTGAAATTTTTTATTTCTCTATAACGTTTTTTTGTTCTTGCTTGTCTTTTATAAGCAGAAATAACTCAACAAAATATCGAATTCGATCTCAAGGATAATCTCTTTTAAAATGTATTCACTACATTATTACTTAATGCATTCACTACATTAAGAACAGAATAATATTTTAGAATGACTGGTTTTTGCTCTATTGTAAAACATTTCAAGCTTACATGAAGTCAATCTTTTTTTTGAGTTGGTTTTAAATTTACGACGAAGAAAACTAAACCCTCAAAGAGAGTTTTAGTGTTTTTATTTTTTCTCCCGCCAACTGAATTTTTTGATGTCTTCTAAAAAGTGTCGTAAAACTTCTTTCTACGTCATAAAATTTGAGAAATTCACTTACCATAAACCATTTTTAGAATGCTGGTAGTCTTCAAAATGGCGACAAAAAAGGGCTTTCTTTTCTCTTGTTTAACGGATAGCCCTGTGCGTAATCCAATCGGTAGTCTTCTGTTTGGAGTTCACATTTAACGCATGCATTCTGACATTATTGGGTTGGATAAACACACCACATACTTCTAGATACTCTCTTTATGTGCACAACCCAATAGATACCAGAATATACACGGAAGCTAGATTGGAGGTGTTTGTATTGTATTAGTCAGTTTAAGTCAGTAAGTCAGTTTAAATACAGGCTTATGCTGATTGCCCGAACAGCACCATCTCTTAAACAGGCATTTATGGCATTAGAACAAAATGCTAAAAGAATTAACTTATCTGTAAACGAGAATAAAACTAAATTTTTTTCCTTGTTTGAAGTCCGACTTACTACTTTGTCTTATAGAAATTAGCAATTATAAATTTGAAAAAGTTAACAGTGTTACTTATTTGGGAACTGAGACAGATAGTAAAAATGAGCTGGGGCCCCAGAAATTTATAAAAGTATCATTGCTGCAAATAATGTTTTTATGCCTTGAAGAGTTATTTAAAATCCAGTTTTCTGAAATTAAGAACTAAATTGCTTCTTTACAAAAGTCTTATAAGATCTCTCCTGACTTATGCATCAGAGATTTGGCCGTTGTCTTTACATGATGAGGAAGCTTTGGGAATTTTCAAGAGAAAGATCTTACGCTGCATTCTCGATGGGATCCAAGTGAATGAATGGATCAAGGAGAAGATCTAACTTAGAACTTTACAGAATTTACAAACAATCTGATATTGTAAAATTTGTCGAATTGCAGAGACTTAAATGGGCTGGTCATCTGGCTAGAATGAATGAAGATCGTTGCTGCAAGAAAATCTTTCTGGCAAAGCCCTTGGGAAATAGCCTTTGGGGCAGACCCCCGTTAAAATGGATTGTGCCAAAAAAGACCTAAATATTTTAAAGGTCAATAACTGGAAAATAGTTGTCAAAAGTTGTCTGGAGAAGGCCAGGGCTGTCGAGCTATTGATGAAGAATTATTTACATTAGCCGATCCTTTTAGAGAGAGAGAGTATTTATATCGCATGGTTTCGTCGACATGGTTCAAGAATCAAAAGTAAAAATTAACCCTTTAAAAAATAAATTGATAATTCAAAGTATTATTCTTCCATTACTTGTTGATTGCTTAATTGCTTGGAGCATCACAACAGTCTACGACCCACAGACTTTGTAATTTTGAATTATGGCGAGTAGATGAGGACGACATCCGAAGTAGACTTATTTCTTCTAAATTACATAATATGCCACACATGAATTCATAACACTCACAAATTCGATTTAATATGTAGCAGATACCAGTGGCGTAAAGTACACCCTCGTATTGCAAAGGGCCCAGGATTCTAGAGGGCCCAAAGCCTATGTTGTGTTATGGTTTTCCGCCAAGTTATTCCTTTGTAAGAGTTCTGGATTGGGGTTCAAAACCTGACTGTGCAGGGGGCCCTTATATTCTCAGTTACGCCACTGGCAGATACCATTTTTCTGTGGCCATAAGCAACATGGCGGTCAATGTTAATACGAGAATGGTAGTTTATATCCTGTTTCCACTGATGGCTGGCTCAATCTGTGGAAGGACATGAGTTGTTGCTGTTTAATGGAGCTGAGCATGATGGTAGAAATCAATGTAGTCCAATTTATTCCACCATGGTGGGCCACGGTAGCATAGTAGTTATGATCACAAAACTCGTAGTCAGTGTATCGCGGACTCAAGTCGTGATGACTCTGAAGACATACTATGTAGAGGGGTCTGATGTACGGTAAATCTGTCTAAGTTCTAAGTCCTGTCTATGGCGTGGTGGGGTAGTTTGGTCGGGGTCTAGCTCAGGGGTCAATCTCATCACTTAATCGAGGTACAAAATTACAAGGTCCGTCGCCAATAGCCCTCGTGTTGCTTTATAGTACGACGTTAATAAAAACTCTCACTTCTTTCTACTTGACCTTGGTTCAAAATTATAAGGTTCGTACTCGATATCCTGGTATAGCTCTAGTGCTATATGAATTCAAACCAACCTACCATTATCAGTAGACTGAACACCCAATCTGCTGATTAAATCAACGATGATTAATTAATTTTCTGCTTTCAGTGTCACACATGCAGTGTAAAATTTATTTATCCATTAGTGCTTTCAAAGCGATATATACTAAGTTAAAAGTGTCCCTGTATAAAAGATCTCACCCAAGATCGATATTCTCTTTATATAAAGGAATTAACTCTATAGTTATACCTTCCTCTAGAACCAAATCAAAATGTAACGATAAACATCATCAAAAAGTGTAGATTCAAGGAGCCCTGTTTATGAATTCACCTCACGGCCTGATTTCCGCTTCAAGCTCGAAATGAAAATCTCATTTTTGGAGGAGATGACATTTTCTGCTTCCCTCCCTCCCCGACTATATTTTCATCCCCCTCCCCTCTTCCTTTCTCTCAACATCTGCTACTCGAAATCCTGGCCCTAATTACTATGTTGCATCCGTTTACATTAATCGACCAGATCATGTGTTAATCTATCTAAATGTATGCTCTTTTTTTGTGGTGATAGTCTTGTGTGCTGAAAGTCGTCTGATTTGGAATTATTTCGGGGGGGGGGGGACATGGACTTTTTTTCTTATTAGATTTTTATTTATTTGAGAACATTAGTTCTAAAGTGAGTGAGAGAAATGAATTACATTTGTTTGTGTTTATGAAGAAAAATTTGCATTATGTTTAAAACACTGGCGTCCTGAATCGGCCCTGTGTCAAAATTCCTTTTGGGCCCTTTTATGGAAAATTAATAAAAAAAATGACCACATTAATAAAGTTTATTTGAAAGTGTCTTTAGTGTTACACAATTTGGGGCCCTATAGCTTGGGGGCCTTGTATCATTGATACTGTGGTAGCTACGTTAGTGGCGTAACGGAGACTATTAAGGCCCCTTGAAAAGTTTTGGGCCCCAAGCTCAAGTATGTACTTGGCGTCTGACAGGCTTTGGGCCCCCTAGAATCCTTGGGCACCCCGCAATGCGGGGGTGCCGTTACTCCACTGAGCTCTAAAAGGAAACTGAGGCTTGTTACTTAATTTTAGAATTAATGTTATTGAAATCTGATGCAAAATATTTTTACTTAGATATAATAAGTACTATAGCTGTTACCAGCCTGCTTTGTTGGGTGTTTCATGACGTTGCAAGAAGGACAGGAGAATGCAGTTTCTAAAACGGAAATATATTTATTATTTTTCGCCCCTGTAGCACCGCCTCCCTCCCCTTGTATAGTCGATTTCTTCAACGTTTTTAGCAGATCTCTACTCATTTAAAGAAACACGCTTGCCAAATTTCAAGTTTGTAAGTCTTAATTGTTCTAAAACGGAAATTTCTAAACGTTCTGTAACGACTTCCACTGAGCCCGTCCTTAGCGGATCTGTACTAATTAAAAGAAATTTTCCTGCCAAATGTTAAGACTGTAGGCTTAATAACTTTGGAGATATCGTGATGAGTGTACTGCTTTTCTCATTTACTCATATAGATTAAATATTACGTAATTTATATATGAAGAATTTAATCAATTTTTATCATTTAATAGTAAAATAAGTAAAGGAATGAAATGCGTACAAAAACGAATGCAAACAAACTTCTAAATGGAATTTGGTTTTTAAAAAATATACATATATAAAAAAGCTATTCATAATAGACAAAGAATGAATATTTTTTTATTATTATTTTTACAACCTTTCTCATTACCATTACTTTTTTTGAAACCGAAGTAATATTAGATTTTTAATTAATGAAACATTTTAATTTATTAAAACAAAGGACAAAATATTTTCTCTATCCTTATGCTTGATTAATTTTTTTCCCCATGTCGTGTTTTAATTTAGTTAAATTTTCTTTAATTTGTAATCATTGTTGAACCTTCAGCTTTGGATAATTACATTCTGAAGGAAAAATGAAATTACAGTAGTTTCTTTAGTTAGAATCTTAAAACTTTTTTTTTATTTTAAAAAAGCATTTTGAAAGTCAGTTAATTATGTTAAATTAACTTTAGTTTTGTTTTCCCCCCTTTCCTTGTCATCGATACATAAAAAATGAAACTTTTCATTTTAATTAATCTTAGTGATTATTTTGTGGTTTTATTCATTTTTTCCTTCACTGAATTAAATGCAATTATTTTAAATGAATGTTTTTTCAAATTTTATTTCAAACTCCTCATAAATTAGATTTGATGTTCTAAAGCTATTTGAAATATTGATTATAATTTTTACTAAAGGGCTTCGTGGAAACAGGGGATGATGCCTGTTGTTTTACATACAAGACTACTGTGTACTAAGTACTAAAAAGGCTGCCTTCGTCAAATGTTGAAGAGCCTAAATTAAATGAGCACAATTTTAGACAAAAAAAATGCCTTGATTTTTATGAAAATGTGCAACATTGTAATGCATGCATTTGCTTATAATATATCGTATTCAAAATTTCAAAATTTCCATAAATAATTTTTTCTTTTGCCATGTAAATGGATTGCTTATCAAGTATTACGGTATAGGAGAAAAAATATGTCAACTCAGATAAAAATGACAAGTATAATAAAAATAAGTGGTTTTCTGTCAGATAGAGAAGCCGGAATACAATATTAGTGTTGGAACACTTTTATATTAAGCAAGTATTCCAAATTCGAATCATATTCTTTGATTAAGCGAAAAGAGTCTTGCAGTCTTTGGTTCACGAAATAAAATAAGCTGGAAAATTCAAACGTCGAAGAAAAAAAAGAATAATTCCGACATTTATTCATTTTTATAATTTTTTTTTATGTTATCTGCGGATCGTTGCTGGTTTACAAATGATAGTGTATTGCAAATTTCTTTAAAAGATAGGTTATGCATTTTTTCTACATTTACCATCACTACCATTATGACAATTCCATTCAAAGAAAGTTAGCTCTCCTATTGCATTAAATGAGTACTTTAATTATTATTTAAATTATTTTGTAAATTAAAATATGCATGTAAGTATAAAGAAAATTATTAAATACTTTTAAGGATAATACACACGCAGGAAAATATTTAAATTTGCGCGAGTAACAACAAAAAAAAAAGCTTTTAAATCTGTTAGGGTTAAGAATATTTCTGTTTTGTAAAATAACTGTGGAATGAACAATACTAAACAAATAAGCATTATAAATAACCGACAGTTACATTTTTGTTTATTATCCAAGAAGTTTTTCCTAGAACAACCTCCTAGGTACCCGACAGATGCTTGGTATCTACCATTTTCCCTCTACTAAGAGATTCGTTCCAGCATTTAAGAATGGGACCACCTGCCTATTGCTGTGGACTCATCTCGTTAACCTTAAACCACTCGCTGCCAGAAAAAAAAGAACAAATAATGTAAAATAATTGTTCGCAGCAATATCCAGAGACCGAGAGACTGGTTTTTTTTTTTTTACGTGGAGGCAAGGTAGTGGCTATTTGTTTTAGAGGCAATCTATCATGAAGAACTGGTGAATGCCGTGACGGATTGTGGGTAGTTATGCCCCACCTGCCCCTGAAAAGCAGAAAGGCAAAAAGAAAATGGAGATACAGAAAAGAATTTGGAATCTGGAGGTGGAGAGTTATGATTATTTAATTGTAGCTTTTCTCTTTCAGATGTGACAGTTGGTATAAATTCTATTATGGTGGTTCATCCCGATGAGCGTTTCCTTTGTTAATTGCAGTAAAACTATTACGAAATGTTCAATTATTATTCATTGGGGACAATCACTGATGATTGATGACGTTGGATTTATGGGAAATTAAATGAGACTGGGAGATTTCCATGAGACCAGAACTGTGAAAAATCCAGAATATTTTTTTACAGCTTTTGAAATTGTATTGAATTTCCTTTCGGCTCAATATTATCAATCATATGAAGCTAGAACTGCAAATATCCAGATGATTTTTCTCCGTTTTAACATTAACTTTTAATTGTCATTTTTCTGTGTGTATGAAATAAAGTTTTCTCGCAAACGTTCCTCACAAAAATCAGTTTTATTTTATATAGTGCTATAGGAGGATTTTTTTAAAAAACATTTGTAGTTTGACTTCTGAAAACCAAAAAGCACTTATAAGTTGGAATATTTTTTTATTCTCGTATGTTATTCCTGATAAGTTTTTGTATAGTGATGTAAGGGAAAGTATTGGAATTTGGTTTATTTCTGAATGTTTTAAGCAAATGAATAAATTAGCTCCTCTCTACCACTATTTATAAAAGATGAATAGTAAATTTTAAAGAATCTTATCACTCACACGCAGCATCCACACTATTTTTCAATAAATGTAAATTATCTACAATTTAGAGGCTTACTTTTTTAAATTGCTTATTTAAATATTTTGTAAATGAGAGATTTTTGAGCTTTAGCAGAAATATTGTTGGTTTTTAACGTGTTGAATTACATTTTATTGCTGTGTAATATATTTTTTAAGTTTAATAACATGACATACAGTATTAAATATTTACTTGGATCTTAATTTTTGCATGTTAAAAGGTGAGCTTATCCTTTCATGTTTTGATTATTGTTGAGTCAATAATCCTGTAATTTAACGAAAAGCTTCTGAAATTTTAGGTGTTCAGGGTGTTAATTTATACAGTTATCATCATCCAACTTACGTTAGTCAAAAACATACTTCCGACTTGAAGTATAACGACAATAAATCAAATAAGGAAATAAAATAAAAACAGAACACACACACACAAACCATCAAATATTTTATTGCATTCAATAACGATGTACAAAACATAACTACGCTTTGTCTAAAACAAGTAAGAATTCTAAAAGTGAAATGTTTCTTGGGGATAACGTTCCATGTCAAATCGTCTGCCAACCATTTCGATATGGTCCGTTAAATATTCTTTTTCTTCACTTCGTTTCTTTTCTTGGCTTCTTGTTTGTCCTTTTATTTAATTTTTTTTTCTTCGTGAAAAGTTAAAAGCGTAGCAAACGATTTCTTTTCTTCTCTTCCTAAAATCGTCTGCGTTCTCACGGTACAGGTGGAGTGGAATGGAACGGAATTTCGTCGATCTTGTCATGAGCAGATAGACCTACATTCTTCTTGTTTATGTTTTTACTTTCTAAAGCGTATGTTTGTATGTCACGATTCGTGTTTAATGTAAGGTAAAGGTCACAAGAAAATGACGAGAAGTTTAAAAAAAAAAAGTTACGTTTGAGATGTCTCGTTTTCGGGTGATTATGGAAGGATGGGTTGAGGCTACAAATTGGAATGAGATTTTTTTTTCTTTTACTTCTGTTTCATTCTTTTTTTTTTTCATTTTGAGCTTTGTAACTCTTTTATTTTTATTTTCTCGTTCTTTTTTTTTTTGGTACATTCTCCTTTAATGAGACATCTTTTTCGAGAAATCCGAATGATAGTTTTGAAACTTTTCCAAAAAATCCGCCCTCTCTCTTCCTTTTCTTTTAATGTTAACAATCTTGGTTACGGTTCTGAGCAAATTACGAACTACTTCGCTGTTGTACGGGAACGTAAAATGTTTTTTTTTTAAAAATTTAATGCTGTTGTGCCAATTTAAGAAAATTGACTGTTGGGTTTTAAATTTTCCAAGTTAATTTTGTAACATAGATATATTTTCTTCTTTTTAAATTCTTGCTAGTTAATAATGTTTATTTCCGAATATTTTATCTAAAGCTTAAAATATTTTCGAAGGGTTTTAATGTAGTTGACGTGAAGAATTGTACATTTTTTTAGTTGTTAAAGTTAATATCATTAAAGTTTTATCTTGTGGGGGTGTAGTTAAAAAATAAAAAATCTTTAGTTCGTTCTTCAGTTATATTTGTAATCAATTGTAAAAGCTTACTCCATTATGTATCGTTACCGGCATATAATTTCTAAAGCTGTATGAGTTTTATACATGATTTTTAATATAACTGCAGTGTTCAAGGAAGCCAAAATATGAAGTTAAACAAATCAAACTGCTTTAAAATGTCATGCTTTATATGTCAAAGCATATACTTTATACCCTAAGGGTGTGGGGGGGGGACAAAGCATCACCAGAAACTTCCATAATAATTATTATTTTATTACTATTCAAGCACACTAATCAAACACAAGTGAAACTACAAGAGGAGACTGTAGGAGTGATAAAAAGAAAGCAATATACACTAAGTAAACAAGTGCAAGTAATCTGTTTAATTTAATTTAATCTAATCCAATCTATCTTAGATTATTAATTCTCAACCAACTAATTTATTATAGTGGCAAACTTCGTCCTTAACTCAAGTTGTGATTATGAGTTATATCTCACCTACGTATCACCGCAACAGTTCCTCTGCTTCTTCTATCTTACATTTACGAAACCTTTTGACTTTATGTAGTCAAACTAATCTACATATCAAGGTTTCTACTTGAGGGATGGCTGTGAATTAACGCGAAAGCTAGCCCCAAAGTTTCCCCTATATTAATCAGAAGGTCGCGTATAGATCCGTCACATGCTTTCTAGAGATTCTGTATTTACTGCATCAATATAAGTGTAGCTTTCTGTTATTAAATTGTAATGATGCAAAGAATTATCCTATTCTCTTAAGTGTGTGGGATTGGCCATGCTGTTTCAAGAAAGCTGTTTTAATTTTAGTATGCGAAACTGCAATATTAAACGCAATACGTATTATTCCCACAATTTAAAAAATTTTCATCATATATTTCGGGTATAATCTATATATGTTGGAGAAAACTGATTCACACTCACTCACCACTAGATCTCCAGAACTATTAGACCTACAGACTTGAAATATGGCAGGCATGTATCATTTGTGGAGTAGGGTTCCACTAGGAACGGGTTTTGCGAAAATTGACCCACAAATACGGAGGGAGGTTGAAGGGGCGTATTAGATAAAAAAAACTCTCATGAATAAATATCGCTAATAACCTAAATAGATTGGTTACTTGTCGGCTTATGTATTTATGGGGGAAATCCCTTCTGTACTTTCAAAGTTCAAATATTAATATTCAGATAAGAATTTTTACCTATAAGAGTGAATTTAATATTTAGCTTCTCTCGAAATCATTGCTGGTCAAGCTGTTATATTTAAAAAAAACTAGTAGATTCACAATTTTTTTTTAAAAAAAATTTCTTAGTTTACATTTTTTTATCATCCTTCATGTTGTATTTTCATTCGCATTCTCGATTATTGATCATAATATTTTGGTTTATTGCTATGCTCATTAAAATTAATTTATAAAATTTGAAACTGTTATTATTCATTTGGATCATTTTAAAGTATTCCACAGAATTTTTTTCCGAGTTGTTTTGTTTTTACATAAATTATTTTAATAACTTTTTGGGCACAACTTTCCAGGTCCTTCTAATAATCAAAAATGAAACATATTCGCTTTAAAATGCTATTCTTAATGCTGATATCTGATATCTTCCTTATTAGTTCATTATTGCGCTGATAGGAGGCATTAATCTTTGAAAATCGCATTTACCATTCCTAAGTTTTCGCCGTTACGAAAACTGAATTTTATTGCGCCTTTAAATGACACTTCTTCGTAATACGTCAAAAATAAAATCGCCACAAATTTCTCGACTGCTGTAATTCATTGGCGCATAAGTCCAGCCAACTTACCATCATTATTTTCGTCTTTTTAATGACTTTTGCATCAAAGTTCTACCACATTAAGCCGGCTCATGATGCATTACTTAAATTTTTACAAAACTCGCGGAAGCTTTGCATGAAAAAAAGAATAAAGAAAAAATCAATGAGAAGATACACCTTTAAAAAAATGATGTAATATTTCGAATTTTTTCACCCCGTAACTGCGGCTGGATTTATGTTTATGCCGCTTTGTCCCTCATCTTAGCCGTGCGGTTTAATTCACTTCACATCGAGAGTAAAGGTGTAAGAAGTACTTAACTTGTTTTTCATTACTTTTTTGTTGCTCTATTTCTCCTCTCAGCGAGGGTTGTAAATAACTTTTTATGTGCAGGGGCAGATGTTTTTATAGAGTGTCTTTAGTTTACTCTTTGCTCGTTAGCAACTCTAGAATAGATGTTTGCTTTCTTTTTTTCCTTCTAAATGTCTCGCGTAATTTTATCTCCTTTAAAAAATGTCCTGTTCTTCGCTTGGGTGTGGATATGCATTCCGTTCTATGTTGGATGATTCCAGACAAATTATGTCCTGTTGAAATAATATGGAGATTTTTTTTCACCGTTATTTTAATGAAAAATTAATTAAATAAGTGGTTATAAAACTTCCTTGTGAATTAATTTTTAAAATAATTCATTGCGGATCGATTTTTTAAAAAAATAAATTCTCTGTTAATTTTTTTCTTCTTGAACTGTTTTCAAAAATTTTCATTGGGTTTCGTGGCTTATTATTGAAATTTTTACTTTATTTTTTTTTACCGATTTTATAATGAATTGAACGGTGAAGATATTGTTTATAAAAAAAAATTGAGTTATAATTTTTAATTAATTTGACTCAATTATTGTTTTTTTTTAAATTTTAATTTTGAGTTTACTGTAAATATTGTACCAATTTTTTTGTTACCTACTTTAAGAACTTTTTTTTAAAAAAAACCTTTTTAATAGGTAAAAATGTTGAAATTTCGTCATTATTTTTATATTTCCTTATTTTGTGTATTGTTTCTCTTAAAATTTCATTTCTACAGTTCTCGAAAATCATTCTTGTATTTCATTTATGAGATTTGGCTCATAATTATTTATTTTTTGCACATGCTTATTTTGTCTATTGTTTGTATTCAGTGGCGCACACAAAGGGGGTGTCCTGGGATTCCGGACCCCCCCCCCCCAAAGCTCTTGCGTTTTTTTTCGATTGATGATAATCCTATATATGTAACGTAAAATTTAATTGAGTAATTGTAATTAACAATATATTTAAGAATTAAAAAAAAAATTTTGTTAACAAAATCGACAAAATCAGAAGAATCAACTGGTGTTGCCTTGAGATATGATACGAGTTGGGGGACTTTCAACCATGGACTCTCCCCCCTTGAAAAATTTTTGTGTGCGCTATACTGATTGTATTTGTTCGAGTGTTCTCTCTCAGTGCATTTACTATGCTAAGAGAACGGAATTAAAATACGCTTTAATTATCCAGACAAAATATCGTTCTTGTTGACAATAAATATTGCATGAAGGCCTTATGGCTAAAGCACTAGTTACTGTACCACACACCAGATTTATAATCAAGCCCTAAAACCGTGGTATTTTAGACCTTATTACCGCGAAACAAGCTTCACTGCACTTAATTCTGTTTTTATACATAATAGTTACCAGAAGAATACGTGTAAGAAAATTCGAGTAAAATATATATTGTGTACAAGGACCGCTTAAGGCATGGACCAACTGGGCCCAGGCTCGGGGCCTCGTCTCGTTCTCGACTCAGCTTTAATAAGATAATGATTCGAATAATTTCAACGGTCAAATGTTATTTCCGACTGTATTCTCCGAAAAGCTGGGAATTTTGGACGATATATCAACTGGCTACATGTGATGACCGTTGTCCACGTACAGGACCATACACCATCGTTACTCTTTTAGTCAAACTGGTTTGTGCGATTGTAAGTCATGCACATTTATTTGTTTCGGGTTGTTGTTTGTACGAGTATTTGACAACATATGCTACATACTGTCTACTTTTGGGGGTCATAGGTGGGATTTACATTTGTGTAAGGGTCCAGGGCCCCAAGAAATCTTAAGACGTCCCTGATTGGGAAAATAGAAGTTTAATTCCAAATCCTAAGAAATTAGCAAAAATGATACAATAAACCATAAGTTTTTAATTTGGGATCTTCATGAAAAATCGTACACGTATTATTCAAAGTAATCTTTGAAAAAGAAAGAAAAACATTTCACTTATCCATGAATTAAAATAAAAAGGCAAGATAATGCTTTACAACAAAAAGGTTTTATTTGCTGTCAATTTCTCATTATCAACGCTTACGTTTCCTTAAGATTGCAATATTACTGCTATCATTAGATATATTTTAGTTATCGTCTTCGTCAGGGACGTAATGGAAGGGTCCCCCTGCAAAGTAAGGTTTTGAGTCCCAAGCCAGATCTTACAATCATATATTCTTGGCTTCAATCATATATATATTGCAAAATCATATATTCTTGGTGTCAGTCAGGCTTTGGGGCCCCTAGAACTGTGCCTCCTCGCGGTGCGGGGGTGAACGTTACGCCTCTGGTTTTCGTGCTCCAAAGGTAATTCTTTCTATATCTTTTAGAACAAAATTCTTGGTTGTTGATGTTTCAGGGGATTTTGGGACAAATTCAGTAATAAATCGCTCAATTAATGGACAAATGTGTTTGTATCAGTTCGGAGCACCAGTTTAACATCCCCTTCGTGTATTGTTTTTAGTTTTCTTTTTCTTTCACATATCTTAATCGTCGTTTTTGGTATCGTAAACTCGCGAGATCTCTAGATTCGCAAAGCAGATAAAATTCCACATCAAGGTTATAAAATTCGGAGAATTCTCACAAATGTAAATAGTACATCCCTTGCCTCCAGTGCCATAGTTGTAAAAAAATAAAGCAAAATTTTCTTCTTAGAGTTAATCTTTTTGGATCGTGTTAAATCAAAATAAGTCGTGTATGAAAACAGAATTGGTGTACACTGTTTTTGTCACTATTCAAAGATATCTATATGAGATATTTTACGTACAAACGCATGCATAATGTCGATGACATTTTCATGAAGGATCCTTAGGTATGGCATACCTCTAATGCTGGAACGGAGTCAGCACACACACAATTTTTTCTCACTTTATTTTGTTAAAGAAGATTTGAAAAGAACTTTCGAGGAAAAATCACAAATCAAGAATCCGATTTTAGATTCAGACGTCGTTTTTTAGCCTAACCATCTTTCTTATATATTCTCTGAATTTTTTTCTTTCTTTCTTTTTTCTTGTTTCGGTAGCTTCTTCCAAACTTCCAACCACACCGTGGATCCCTTCATTCCTTATTCATCCCCTGATTCACAACCGATAACCCCCCGTCGAGGATTATAAATGCCGCGCATTTCTTAATCTGGCAGGCACACCTTCCCACCCCCCACTATACCTTAGAGGGTGGCTGCATCGAGTCAAATATGACAAAAGAACCGCCGTCAACCCCCGCAGCGCATCCTTATTGAACTGAGAAGTGAAGGTGTGGGTCTTTCGAACTTTTTTCAACCCCCCGTCGATACTACAAGCACCCCTTAAATTACAAATTCAATGCCGGGCCTTTCTTTGTTTCTGCCTTCTAATAGATCCGGTTTATACCAGCTAAGGAATTTCCGCATTTATTTTACCTGAATAATATATTGCTTCTTCTTTACCTGTTTAATCTCTTTTATGTGTATAGGAATTTGTCGTAATTTGTTTTCAGGAGAGATGTGGATACATAGTTAAATATATTGAGCAGATGCTTCGTTTTCCATTTCTGTGTGCTGTTGAATACCCGTTTTATAATCGCCTTGCTTTGAAGTTAGACAAAGCCTTCATTGAAATATTTTTACTTTTAATTTATTTGGTTAATGATGAATTATTTTTATTTAGAACTTAATGATAGCGATTTCGGTATTATAAAACTATGCTTTAAACTTTTTATCACAAAGAAAATCAAATACGAATGAATATATTTTTATGTGTCTTGCTTATTTCCTTATTTATAGTAATAATCTTTTATGATATAAACATCAGTACTCTTCAAACTTTTTCTACTCACAGAACCCCTAGAACTAGAAAGTGTTTTCGTAGAGCACCATTCCACGCACATACTTTGAAGAACGTATCTCTCTCAAAATAATATTTAAAGTAGATCAACATGTTATAGGTGCGTTATGTAAAGGCAATTGAAAGAAGTATTGCATTTATTATTAAATTCTAATCTAATTTTTTAACATTATTTAATCATTAATAATACCAATTTGTGATCCAAGTGTCACCTACCGGTGCATTATATTTTGTAACTGGGATATGTGCTTGCCAGTTGCGCACACAAGGGGGGGGGGTGTCCTGAAGGTCCGGACACCCCCCAAAGCCCTTGAGTTTTTTTCGATTGATGATAATCCTATTTATATATAACGTAACATTTAATAAAGTACTTGTAATTAACAATTTATTTAATTAATTAATGCTAATTATTTCAATAATTTATTTTTTACTGTTTTTTGTTGACAAAATCAGAAGAATCAATTGGTGTTGTCTTGAGGTATGATACAAGTCGGGAGATTTTACGACCATGGACCCCCCCCCCCCTTGAAAATTTTTTGTGGGTGCTACTGGGTGCATATCTTATTCTTGATTGATTGAATTTGAGTTGTTGTTAATGTTGTGAACAAACTAAAGTTTTATTGATCATGGCTAGTTTGCCTTCCGATTCCCCCACACATTTAGGTGCTGAGGCGAGTTTAATACTGTAATACTTTATTTCATATAAGTTTAATACTTTATTTCACTAGTGGTTAAAATTTTTGATATTTGTGTATTTGTTTGATATTTGTTATAATACGCATTATAATGCTTTTATTCAGTTTTACAGAAAGTTGTAGGCTCTTAAAATTCTCCTTCCGCCAACCCCAACAAGCGTCCCTTAAATTATAAACTCAATGCCGTGTTTTTCTTTGTTTCGACCGCATAATAGATCCGGTTTATGCCTACTCTGGAATTCCCGCATATGTTTTCTCCGGAATAATTTATCGTCCTCCTTACCTGTTTATTCGAGATTTAATCTCTTTATGTGAAAAGGAATTTTCTACAATTTGTTTTTCGCCAGTTGTAGAAATAAGATTAAATACATACAGAATATGTTACTTTTCTCCCCCCCCCCCTTCCCCTTGTGTGTTTCTAATTTTGTGGTTTTTCTTTTTATGTGGTAAATGACTTGTTTTATGTTTTGCGTAATTTTGGTTGTTTGAATAATAGATGTATGTATACTGAGGAGTAATTGTTGAATGGCTTTGTTTGTGTGGTGTTTTCATATTTCATTTTTCTAACGGTACCTATGTCAGAATTAGGATATTTTTTTTATTGGAATTATGTGGGAATATAAAGTGTTTTATGGTTAAGGAGTTTCTTTTCGACTCGTTAAGACTAAAGAGATTAACATTTGCGACGACATCTTTCGTTTTATTTTTCGTAAATAATGACCAAAAATTGTACTTTGAAAACGTTACGTTTCGTGTTTTTTGGCTGTTCGTGCTGATTGTTTCAAATGTAATTATCGTTTTGTTTCCGAATGTAATATTTTCGTTCTAAAGCAGTTCTACGTCTGCTCAACTATTCTCAACTTATTTGAAGGGGCGGGGGCAATGATTTATGTTTATGTCATAGATTCCAGTCTTTAAATCATAAAAGCTACTGAAATGTTTTGTTCTATTATTCTTTTTTTTTAAAACTCCTTTTAATAATGGAAACTAGAATTTTGCTTGTGGGATAATATTGAATATGGTAATTAATTCCTTATTTCAAAGAACAAAATCTAAGATGTAAACATTTTTCTGGAAGATAATTGTGCAAATATTAATACTATATGTTAATTTCATCGTCGCATAAAGAACTACTGCTTTCTTTATTATACATTCCCAGTGGCGTAACGTATACCCCCGCACCGCGGGTGGGGGGGGGGGAGGCTAGGGTTCTAGGAGGCCCAAAGCTTGACTGCCGCCAAGTCCTTACCCTTTGTAAAATCCAACTTGGGGGCCCAAAGCCTAATTTTGCAGGAGGGGGGGGGGCACATGTTCTCAGTTACGCCACTGTACAGTCCATTTCTTAAAAATAACTGTATAGTCTTCACTATACAGTCCATTTCTCTGTAAAATGTTCAATATTTTATCACCTATAAACTACAATTATAACTATATTTTTCATTTCTATGCCGCTTTAAAATAAAGTTTTTTAGTTTTATAACTTTTTTCAATTTTAAGGTTTATATTGATTGTTTGTTAACGACACACTTTGAAACAACCCGAAAATTATTCGCGAAAGACCTCACACATTTTTAAACCGCTGTGAAATGACGAGGACAACAACTGAGCTGATACTCTACTTCCACACCATGCCAATATGATTACTTTGATTTTTATCAGATTTAACTGGCATCACCTTGTGGCTGCATGAACTGAAGAGAATTAATTTAACTGTTAATTTCTTTATTGTCGTATGGCAACAGTGTATTATTATTCCATATTGTTTACCTTTCTATGAAACATCGTGTTACAATGTATCTCACATGTTTTATCTGCTAACGAGCAACATTAAAATCCATTTTCTCCTGTATGATTTATGGAACATCGTTTTAACCAAAAGCAACAACATTCTGAACACGCTTTAAAGATATTCTCATTGTCTTTCTCCAACCCATCTTACTATAACCAAAGTGGTGACCCGGACGTGATAACCACTAGTTTTGAATAACATCACCTTCTCTTTCACTAGTCTTAAATAATATCAAGAATCGAACTCAAGGCTCGACAATGCGGGGTACCAGTTCATAACTATTATCACTTTGGCTATTATGGACACCTAAATTTTAAAGAAAATATTTAATTACATGATCTATATAAAATAAAAATGGGTTGTTTTAGTATCCGAAACCACACAGTTTATACGAAATATATTTTTAAACATTACGCATTCCTGTTAGTACTGTTTTCGTGAACTGTGAGATGAAGAAAAAGAAAAAATTATTGTGCTCTAAGGCAGAGTGCTCCCAGGGATGTCTTAAGACTTTTTGAGGCTCTAAGATTTTTTGAGATTTTGGCACCCTTGTGCAAAAGAAGTCCCTGCCTGAGATCTTTAAAAGAAGACAGTATGTAGTTTGCATTGCCAAATGCTTGTTCAGACGGTAATTTGAAACAAATAAATGTGCTCGACTTTTCAGTCTGAAAAACCTAGACACAAACCGGCTCGACCGATGACCATATTTCGACTAAATGAGTTGAAGGATCATTTATGGTATTAGGCCTAGACCAAACATGAGCAATGGTCATTACATAATAATACAATCTTATACCACTTTTGCCAGTTAACATGCAGTTTGAAATTCCCTGTTTTTCGGAGAATATGTGCGGGAATAATATATGACCATTGCAAATATCCTGATCATGATCTTAAGACAGAATCGAGAACGAAACAAGGCCCCCACTGAGGGTGAGGCCCGGGCTCAGTTGGCCCGTGCCTTAAGACGTCCCTGAATGCTCCCTAATCTTTTATCATCGTGGACCGGTCATCGTTTGGTAATTTTACCGCGCTTTGGTAGGGGGGGGGGATGTTGATTGTTTATATTTTACATACCACGATACCTTGTGCATGCGCGGTAATGGTGCGGCTCAGCTCCCTCGAGTATAGCTGAACAATTCGACGTTAATATTCACTCCCTCACTCTCAACCCCCGTTATATCTCTCCTCCGTGAAAAGTCGCACTAACCCTAGAGAAATGCACCACAGAAACCAACATTAGAAATTGTTTACTGTTATCTATATTTGATAGAAATAAAGTTTTCTACTTTTTAGAAAAAGGGCCTTATTGTGTGTATTTCATTTAAAATAACAATTTTTTATTCTTTGCAACTATGATGCATGTATTTTGGATGTTTTATGAATATGTGTTTATTATGCATTTTACTAAAAAAAGAGTTTTTAATCAAGTGGTTAATGTTTTTTATGTTTGTTGCATATATTAATTTTAATTTTTATTCGTGTATTTTTGTTATAACCCGCAAGTATTATAAATTAATACATATAAATGTGTTTTAAATAATTCATGTACTGATTTTAATTTATCTCTTTTAGGTAATATTCTTTTGATGTTTATTAAAAATAAAACTGTGTGTGCCTCTTTGTAAGTATTTTCTATGTTAATAATAATTTTTAATCAATATTTTTTAAATAATATTCCGTGTTATATGTATCTCTTTCAAGAATTAAATTCATTCAGCAAAATAACATTCGTCTTTCTATAAATAGCAATTTCAGAAGTTGCTATAGCAAATAGTCAATGCCATATTAAGCCATATGCCATATTTTTTTGCTTGTAACCTATGTATATTATTACAGTGAAACAGTTTTTTGCTCAAAATGCTACAAAAATCTATCCATTTAATTTGTTTAGAGAAAACTTTAAAAAATTATCAATGGGTTTTAAAATGCTATCCTCCCTGCAATAATTGATGTATTCGCATGAACTTTGATTTACAACTACATCAAACTATGAATAATAAGTCATGAGTTTTCTACTAACATGATTGATTTTCGTAAAATATTCCTTTTTATTAATTCTTATTGAAAATTTCTTGAAAAATGTACAAATACTAAAATCCACTTTTTTTATAAAAAAAAATTAATACGTTTGATTTAGAAATGCATTACAACTTTTGTTGCATGTACTAATAGCAATGGGTAGAAAAGATATCAGAGTATTTGGCCCAATAGAAAAATGGCCTTAGCAATTTAAGGTATCCGGCTACCCTAAAATTGTGAATTTTTAGCAAAATTTACAATTTTTTTACGATTTTATTTTATAGGCCATTTTATCAGCTTTATAAAAACACCAAGTTTATTATTTTCCGTTCACTTGAACAAATACTACAAGTGTTTTAGTAAAAGCAGATGTCATTACTTTAAGCGAGATGTCATACGTTAAAACACGTTTTACTTGAAATATGTGGGTTTAAAAATAAAAAAAAATTCTCAAATGGGGACAGCGATTGCTCATAAAGCTTTGGAAATAATTTACTGAAATTCTTTGTGTATGTTCTGTATAATAGTAGAAGTGTTTTAACCTTCAGATTTATCAATCTCAGTTTTATTGCAAAATGTGTAGTTCCTTATGTGAATATAATCACTGTCATTTTAAGCAATTTCATATAATAACTAAGATAAAGTGCTCTAGTTTTTGTAAAAATTAAAGTATCTCTTATCCTGAAGGTCATTTCAAAAATGAATAACATAGCAACACATCAGTATTGAAAAATCGAGAGTTTGTTCATAAATTTTTGGTACAGAATGGGTCCCGTTTATGTTATTTTTTGTCAATCTTTACCCATTTTTTTCCATTTTAGTAATAATATCTTTTTCTTTTCTTTCTTTTTAGCATATTTTTCTTAAAATGTACTAAACAAATCTAAAAACAATAAAAAAAAATCCCTATATATCCCATTTTTTTAAAAAGTTGTTGCAAGTAGTCGGATACCTTAAATGAAAACAAATGAATAATAGTTTAAAGTTTTCATTTGTCATAGGGATGGGAATAAAACGAAGATAAAATGTATCATGACTCTGGATTTTTTTTAGCTAAGAGCTTTTAAATTTTGTTAGAGAATAGAGAATTTTTAAAAAGTAATTGTAAGCTAAAAAATTTTATTTGAATTTTCGATAAATTTTTATCAATTGAGTTGTGTGTACGCACTGTGTCTCCTTGAAATTTTACAATTTAGTACCGATAACTTGAGTAGCTGCTGATGTCACCAAACAGATAAAATGAATTCTTGATTTCTGCAATCACTATAAATATCCGAGGAATCTTATTTCTGGATTTCTCCGGACACATCCTTTTTTAATGCATAAAATAATCATAATATCCGTCATATCGAAAATCTGTGGAAGTGCAGAAAGAAATCTAGTTCTAATTTATAAAAAATGGGCTTTTAAACAGGAATTTGTCTGTATTAAATTGTTTATTCAAAACAAGAAAGAAAACTCAATGAAATGTTGCTTTCAGTATCTGCCTAATTACGTTAGAGACAATAATAACTCATCCTGTTTTCGGACTCCCACGCTTTAGATTCATTATGAAAAGTTTTCTGTGATGAATTGGAATCTGGGATCATTCATTACAAAGACTGGGATGGGTCGTTGAAAAGTGGAAACAAATGGAACGAAATGAAAGATATTTCTGGAAGCATTTACTTAGTTATAGCTATTTATAGCTTTTGCCTAGTCTTTGACATATTTTTTTAAATGAAATGTCACATTCGATTTGTAAAATTTTTTCTTTTGATATATATACATATATCTTTTCTTTTATATATATTTTATTGCAGAAAGTACAAGTCTTATTAATTATTTTGGATGCTACTGCATTGGCAATTAGATTTACCTAGTAATTTTGTTGTTGTTGTTAGATCAAATGTAACTAAACCAGATTTTTACATCCGTTTGTACGCCGCCGCATAATTTTAGAGTGATATGTACAAGTTTACTTTAGATCTTTCCTAGAATTTTTCGCTTGTGATGTACAGCTTGTATTGTTTGCGCATATTCTTTTTTGGAAGGGGAGCGTACATTCTTTTTCTTTTCTTTTTTTGGATGGGGAGCGTACATGCTTTTTTTGGAACGAGAGCATATATTCCTTTTTTTTTTTTTGAAGGGGAGCGTACGTTTTTTTTTTTTTTTTTTTGGAAGGGGAGCATGCATTTTTTTTCCCGAAGAGGAGCGTGTGACGGATCTATACGCGGTTCCACTAATCCCTTCTTATATCTTTAAGGTAAATATTTATTTCAACCAACTTTCATCGAGTAAGGGAACGTGATTTACGTAAATGAGGTATGTTATATAAATTCGATTTTCGCGAGTTGGCAGAAGTGAGTTGTTGACACGTTGCTGTTGTCCACGCTGAAGAGGATACGTTGGATGTGTGCAAGTAGGAGTTAACATACAGTTTGAGAATTAGTTGTTAGTTAAAGATTGGAAAGGAGCGGAATTAGTTAAAGATTAGAGTGTGGAGCCAATTACGTTGAGCAAGCCGAAGAGAGCTCCTGCAAGTTTCCAGTGTAGGATCCAAATCATAAAAGGTTCACGTACTGTGCGTTTGATTAAGTAGAATCTAGTTTATTCGTGTGCGATGTAGTTATATTTGAGCGTATTTAAGCTGTCTTAGATTCAGTTGAGGGTCTGTAGTAGTATCCGCGTGTTATAGAATCTCACCTCCGCACTCTACTAAATATCAGCTACCTTAATTAGAATTGTATTGTGTCTGCTTGATAATTGTTAATAAGGATTAATAAATTAATTAGATTGAAAACATGTCTGTGGATTATTCTGTTTCTCCCACACATCTAGCCGGGTTTACTGGTAGATAAGAGGGTTCCGAGGTAAGAGGAAATCAAACGCTATCACACAAGCGTACATTCTTTTTTCGAAAAGGGGGAGTATGTAGTGTTATCTTCTGACATATAATATTGGCTGATCAATATTCCTCAATACTGACATCTCAAAATTTCGTGTTCTTGAGTAAATAGTTCAAAACAAACAATTTTGATTTAAAATTGCAGTGCCTTCATTTTATTTTATGCATCGTCTTTTTCTATAAAACTCTTTATGATATTATTAATTTACTGCATAATACCAGCTGTTTACCAAAGTTTTGAAGTTCTTATTCATAAAGATACCACAGAGCTTCAGAGTTTTAGAACATTGCGTGCCCTAAACTATCAGCTGCAATGAATGTGATTTGAGGGGGAGGAGGTGGGAGACTCTTCGAAATGAGCGAAATCATAGAAATTAGAACCATCCAACTTGGGCGGGGGAAGTCGGAATCACGTTCTTCTTGGTCACGTGATCCTGTAGGAAAGGGGCAGTTTTGCGACACAAAATAGGAATGGGAAATAGGTGCTGAATGGGAAATGTTTTCCTGATGAAATGTCTCGTCGAAAACGCGACTATCATTTTCGGTTGAAATGTCCGAACTGAGTTCTTTATCATCACTCCGAACACGTGTCGGAATCATTAATAATTTTTATCGTCTGCACTTTTCTCCAGCTCGGTTAATTTTTTTTTAGAGCTTTTTTTTCTGTACAGGTTTATGGTAAAAAATTTCAATTTTTGTTTATTCGCCTTTTGCTTTTGGCAGTTTGTTGTTTTATGCTTGAATTGGAATGTGTGATTTGTGAAATGTTTTGAAAAACAGGCGTTGTGCCAAAATACTTCTTTTTTTTTTCTTTCTTGTGTCACCTCGCGATCAGTGTGATAAATGGTTTAAAAATGAGCTTGCGGTGAAATTGTTTAAAAATGAAATGTCGAATTCCTGTTTTGAAATGCAGTTCTTTTATTATAAGAAAATGCTGTTGCTGTTTGGGGGTACTTTCCTAATCAGTATTCAAGTCTTAATCAATACGATATATGTTTCTTAATGCATTTTGGTCTTTTTTTAAACCACATTGGAATGGAAAGTACTTATTTTCTTTTGAGTGATATTGTGGATTGCAAGCACAAAATATTTGATTTTGCTCTTGTTTTACGACGCCCCAGATTTTAACATATATTGTTCCGATTCGTATGTATTGTGTGGCCGCGGGCAGAGTGGTCATGTTCACGATTTCCTCGAGGCTTATAAGTCGTGAGTTCGAGTCCTGGTGCTGCTGTGCGTTAAATCTATCAAGGTCTGAAGTTTTCACGTTGGCGTGCTTTTGAAGTTTAGAGAGTGGGATGCCAGCTCTTGTGTAGTCGTAGTCACATGACCACCGTTCAAAATTAAGAAGTCTCATGTATTTTGCAAAATATTCTAACTCGTTCCATGTTCGTAGCCCCATAATAAAGATCGCATGTCCCGTTCTTCTCAAGGACAACAGTAAATATAGAAATCAAAGGAAACAATTTTAAGAAATTCCAAATTTTAAAATTTTAATTTCAAAATATTAAAATATTCTACGGTAGTGTTTATCAGCGCTATGATGACGTCATACAGGCATGCGCAGTTCGTCTCTCTCTCATATGAAGTCGATCATAAACTCGTTAGTCGGTTATTGTTTATAAAATCAGAGTAAATTTTGATGTTTTATCTCTGCCACGACTTTCTTTTTTTATTTGAAATCAACCCCAAGTTTGTTCTTGAAAAAAATTATAAGATCAAATTAAGTATTTATTTTTACGTGTTCATTTCTGTTCTCTGTTTATTAATCTGTGAAGAAATATGCATTTTCATGAATATACGTCTTGTTGTCTAAATATTAGATGTCCAATTTTAAGAGGAAAATGAATGGTCACTTCATCAATACGTCTAGACGTCCCCAAAGTTGAACACGTCGCCCATATTCTGAACATGTCCCGTAAAATGTCCCAATTTATCTTAGTCCATACATCTAAAAGGCTCAGTTATTCAATTCCGCAGTTTAACACATTTTCCTGATTTAGCTTGCATATTCCGCAAAATGTCCCATTTTGTGCCGTTGGTTTGATGCGATTCTCTAATCTTTATATCCAAGAGTGCTAGTCATCAGAAATCAGTGAATTGACTTTAATTGCACGTAAAAATTAATGGTATAGAAATTGCTGTTTATTTTAAAATATTATTCTGTCGAGAAAAAATTGCAGTTCGAAAAATCGATTTATACAAACGACTAATTTATACAAAATATCTATTTTTCGAAGAGGAAGGGTGAGAGATAGATTTAAAAAAAAGATTGTTTATATGAACTTCATTATACATAATTTAAGACACTTTCAGACTTTTATTTAAAGAAAATGATTGTTTCCTATCAAATATTTCAAAATCAATTAACAAGATGTAGCTATCGGATGCTTTGTAACGACTGGATCTCGGGATTTGGTCAGTTTATTTACACCGCAGATTTTTATTTTACAATAATCAATGTAAAGAATGAGAAACATTTAAAACACATTAGATAGTAAAAATTTTGTTATAAAGACTCCCAAAATAAATCAATATGCGAGATAAAATGTATTACACCGGGAAAACTTTCTATGGATTTAAAATCGACCGCCATTACCGATATCCATGTTAATTAAAATTTAAACGCGGGTTAACTGAATACATTAAAAGCTGCTCAGCGATCTAATGTAACACTTTCAAGATATTTTTTGATTGCTATATATTCTTGGGATAGTAAAAAATAAACATACTTTTGTGACACTTCCCGTATGGATACGTTTTTAAAATAAAGGTATGTGTTTTTTTTTTAATTAAACGTTACTAATAACTCAATTCAATTCAGCACTCACATAGAAGCTTGATACGTTTTGTTATGCGGATGACAAAATAATTATTCAATACAGATTATACATTGTTTTATAGTTTTTATTAATATTAATACAAAAAGAAAATTTATGATAACAAATTTAAGTACTTACTATTGTAATCTTGCTATTAAAAATAACTTGCCAAATTGGCAAATGTTGCAAAAATTCTTCAATGCTTGATACTAGATTCTTGTTGGGTATAAAAAACAAAACCTCTTTCACATTGGTAATAAATCTTAAATTAGCTAACGAAAAATACATTTTTAAGAATATTAATATTTCTGTGAGTGCCTAAATGAAAAATCATATTCTAAAAATTAAAAATTCTGAATCGCCATTTCTAGGTGAATGGAAAATTAACTCATTGCAATTAAGCGGAAATAAATGTTCTGCGTTCCACGGTTAATATGCATCACAATTCATTATATTTGGACTTCTTTAAACATTAACTCTTTTAAATGAAAAATTCTGTACTGGTTTTTTCCTTTTTACCCTTTCTTATATCTTTATAAACATGGCAACTTATTTTTACGACTAAAATTTAGAACGCGCTGCACAAACCACAAAAATTGTCGCTCTTAATAGCGCAATTAGCTCGCCATAATCATCCGTTGATAGATGCAAACGATTTTTTCCCCATCTGTGGAATTTTAAATGTTTATTACTACTTTCAACTCTGAGGTATTTTAGCTCATTATAATGGCACTTTAAAAATTTTCTGGCTGAGCTTTGAAAAATGTAAATGATGGCTATATATTTTTTAATTCTTTACTAAACGTGCGATATTTTGTTTGTGAAAATTTATTATGGAATTAAAGTTATTTTTGAAGAAAGAAACTTCTTTCGAAGCTGTTTGTCTCTGGAGAGGAAAATTATATATTTTAATGTATTGTAATATGATTTATTTTTATGGTTCTTCTAAAACACTGAATAGATTATTGTTTCCCATGTATTATATGAGATTTGTTGGATAAATAAAAACATGTTATTTGTATGGCAGAAATTAAATTTATTTTTCAGATTTTTCCCTCGGGGCTATATTTTATTTTATCAGGATTATATTAATAACCAAATAATTTTATAGACGGTTAATTTTTGTTCCATACATCCTTTTTTTAGAATTAAAATTGAATATTCCAAAACATGCTTTTATGAACTTTTTCTTCTGATGAATTTTCGACCATTAATAATAAACCAGCATAAAATTGCTGTTGTGAAATTAAAATAAGATTAATAAAAAAATTAAATTAACAAACTGGAGTAGATTTTCAATATCGGTACTGAATATTTGTTTTTAATGTTATTACATGATATAATTTACTGTATTTACAAGAAATGATTCAATAACATGTATAAAAACTAATAAATTTTGAATTTTAAATTAAATGTTTACATATTTAGGACCGAATGTTCTTTTTAAAGTTTTCAGATTTTTTTAATAGACTTTTTAAATAAATGTTATTTAAATAATATGCAAATATAAATGCTTCTAAAAAAACAATTTTTTTAAATTTTAAATTCTGCTAACCCTACACTAATCTATATGAATCTGGGGTTCTTAAAGTTTTTGGCAATTTTTGATATGTGCTAAATGAAAAATCTTTAAAAAAAAAGCATTAATATTTTAATAAGTATTTATATTGGCAATATATTACTAGCTTGGTTAAATTTTAAAAAGGAGGCAGAAAATGATTGTAATTATTGATGTTAAATATCAATTACTGAATGTAATATATACGAGTATAATGGAGACGCGCAATTGAAAAGTAAAAAATTTTATTTTTAGCCGCAACATAAAATCAATAGAAAAATGCTATTTAATTATTTCAAAACTACATTAACCTTGTAAAAAAAAAGTTATTTTCAACATTGTATTTCTAACTGGGAAAACGTAATTAGCTTTGTTATTTTTACTTTTATGTTATGCTATAATTAATGTATTTTTATTTATAAGTTTTATATGACTAAATATGTTTTAAGTTGTTTGATAAAGAGTTTTTAAATAAGGATTCCAAGTATTTTTATCAGTTACAAAAAAGTTAAAAAAATATATTATTTTTAAAATTGGCCAAATTTTTTAAATAATGTAGACCAAAGTAAATACAGGACAAAAAGTTCAATTTTGTAAGAGTGGTAAAATTACTATTTTTTGGTTGGTGTGTATGACATCGGATTTTCTTCATACATGTGAACATTCGTCTCCCTCTTTTTCAATTCCTACTATTAGCTCACTCTCTCATATTTATCTTGTTCAAATTTTCAATCGTTAATAAAATACTTTCTATTCATCCAATCAAGTTCAAATAACTTTTTTAAAATTTGTAGTGGATGACACTTGATGTTAATACAGTTTTTCAAAGATCAATTCATTAATTACCGGTTTTCGACGCCAACTTAGATTCGTCTCCTTTGTTGTTTCAATATAACTGTTTAAAACAATGACAAAAGTTGGCGTCGAAAACTGTCTTTTCAGCCAAACTGGGTGTGCATTGTTACAACAATGCAGACAAATCATGCTCTTTTTTCAATTCCTACTATTAATTCACTCTCTCTATGTATTTATGTATATATATATCTTGTTCAAAGTTTCAATAGTTGATAAAATACTTTCTATTCATCCATTCAAAGTAGGAATTGACGTATATTTTTTTTTATATTACTTGTTTTGTTATGCCTTTATTTTTGGCGTTACGTCGTTCATAATCGTATTGTCCATTACTTGAATCACATTTCAACGACGATTTTCTTAGAAGTGTTCCGTTTCGTTATGTGTACTGAATTTAGTAAAGATATGAATTTAAATAATGTTTATTAGTTTTTATTTTAGTATGAACTTGTAATAATACAACAAAAGTTGTTCGCAATATAAACCGGGAGTTTGGCAAAAATATTGTTAACGATCAAAAAGTGTAGCGTTGATTTGAAAATTCAGCGTGGAAATTTTTCCTTTAAAATGAACCACGGGGAAGACTCAAAACATTAGTGAAAATTGTTGCTCTGAAAGCATTTGTGCAAACGAATCCAACTATCTATTGTGCCACCAGTACATTGATGAACTGCAGGAAAAATTGAAAATTATAAGCCTATCACTTGTTGATGGGTATGGCCAAATACTTCTCCACAACAATGCTTGGTCGCACACGTCGTACGAAACAATTACAAAATTAATTGAATTAAAATGAGATTTTGTAGCATCTAACTTATTCACCGGATCTTTCGCCAACGGACTTTAAACATTTAGAATAGTTTTTATCGGCTAAACAGCACTAAAATGAAGACAATATGAAGAATTCCTCATTAGAGTTGAATCAGAATTTCTTTAAGACACAGGCAGCTATGCATTAAAATCTAGTTGGGAAAGATGTATTGAAGCAAACGGGGCATATTTTTATTAAATAAACAGCTTTTGAAAAATATATGCATTTTAAAAGTCCGACATTCCATACGCACCAACCTGATATTATCAAGTAAGAAATTTTAATTATGACGTCTGGAGTTTGTACTGATTATTGTTAATAATTATTGTTTTTAAATCCGTAACATCATTTATACATCTGAACGCCAAATCACTTTCGAAGCATCTAAGCAATATTGAAATGGCGATCAGCAACCTGTAATGTCTTTCATAATTATTATTGTTAACAAAATCCATTTTTTTTTTCTATAGGAGAAATTCATCCAGCTAATTTTGAATTCCAATTACGAAGAAAAAACTCCCAGATTATGGAATATGAAATAACTACTATTGTTCGCACTCAATTATCTTTTTATGTTCTATCCTATCCCAAATCACTTGGTCTCACGTGACCTTTTCTTAACAGAGTAATTACCCTTGTTGTAATTGCAGTGCTGTCGGCTCTCTGCTATCTGCACGGCCTCATGTCTCCTCTTCCTTTTGTTTAATGATGCATTTTATGGGAAGACTAGCGAGGCTATATTTGCTTTTCGTAAGGAGTGTATAACAATTGTAGAACTGGTTTTATCGCTCATTACGTAGTGTTATGTGAAGTTTATCGCGATTTTGGTTTTGTGTTTGCTCTTTTTATCTTATGGTGTGTTTATTTATTCTAAACGCGAGTGGAATGAAGCAGGAATCTTCTTTTGTGTTGACTTGGAATTAATTATAATGGATGCAGAATGAGGCTTTTTTTTTGTAGAGTTTGTATAGAGAATGTAGAAAATATAAAAGAAAAGAGATGATGAAATCTGTTGCAAGGAAACATTAATCTTTTTTAATGTCTTGTTGATTGCTGTTGAAAATATTTTGTGGAAGTTGATGTGTAGCAAGTTCTTTTTTTTTCCAGTGGTATGGATCAGATTTTTAATATTTTCGTTCTTAAAATCAAATTATCTGCTAAAGGCATGGGATTTTATTAAAAAATGCAAATTTATAGTATTACAAATATTTTGGATTGATGCTCATTTATAATTTCTGTTTTCAACTTGTATATTCACCATGTAAAGCAGTGGCTCTTAAACTGTAGTCCGTTGACCCAGGGGGGTCTCCAGTGCCGTTTTAGAGGGCCCGTGAGTCTTTCATAACGTTAAAATTTTTCTTTTGCAGACTCCGAGAGGCCTTGTGGAAAAATTGAAAGTGTTCCATCCTAGAATAGATCACTAAATTGCCCTCCCCTAGTGCCGGATTACTCAGTAGGCGCTTTTTAGGGCCCACAATAACGTGTTTTGCTTACTGTTAGTGATCCAAAAGCAGGCTACAGGGCCCCAAGAATTCGACTGCCTAGGAGCCTCCATATCGTTTAATCCAACACTGCCCCCCCCCCTTAAAGAAAAACTCTTCTTGAACATGTATTTCAATCAAGAATATTTTTGGATAGTGCTGTTCAAAATCTTGGGGGGGGGGGTCGCGACGTAAGGCTGATATATAAAGGGGGCGCGGCGATCGAAAGTTTAAGAAGCGCTTATGTAGAGCATTGGTCCCCAGCCCCCGGGTCACAGACCCGTACCGTGAGGAGCATAAAATTATTTCCATTGCATTTGTTGTCGTGTATTTCTCTCGGGTTTGTCCTACTTTCCATGGAAATCGTTTTATACTCCGTGTCAGTAGCGCACACAAGAATTTTTCAAGGGGGAGGGGGTCCAGGGTCGAAAGTCCGCCATTCTCTTATCATGCTCCAATACGCTGCCTAACATATTCTTTTGATTTTGTCAATTTTCGGGAACAAAAAACAGTAAAATAATTATTGGATAAATAATTAGTATTAATTAGTAAAATTAATTATTAATAACAAATACTTAATTAAATTTTATATAAAAAAACATAGGATTATAATCAATCGGGAAAAAATTTAAGGGCTATGGGAGGGGGGGTCCGGTTCCGAGGACACCCGCCCCTTGTGTGCGCCACTGCTCCATGTTATATCATTCTATATTCATTTTTTGGTGAAACAGTTCTTCTGAAAGCGTGTTTAAATGAAATAAAATTAAAAGTATTTAGTCAAAACTTTGAAATATCAGCGTTCAACGTCCTCCTCTCAGCGGGCCCCGCGGTAAAATTATCGAACGTTGATCGGTCCGCGGCGATAAAAAGGGTGGGAAGCACCAATGTATAGAGGAACTGTTGCCCGTTAAATCAGTCTTCACGTAGGTGTGTTGTAGAAATTCGAAGATTGGGAGTGCCAGCTGAGATGTCTTCCTTATGACTAAACCGGGATTTAAAATCAATCAATCAAAGTCTCTGTTCAAGCCATTTCGTTTCTGTTTGACATGGGACGTATTTTGTAACCCGGGTCTCTGGAAATATGTTTTACTACTACTGTTATTATTTGAAAACTTTGATAGCGGTACGTTACTGAAAATTTCCGAAAATGAGCCTAGGGTCCTTTTTTCTTCAAAACTTTACCCAATATCCGACATTTCAATTGAAAAAAGTTCCTGTAATTTTCAGACATATTGCCAAGAGAACGAAAATTTTGCCTTGGCGATAAAATAGGTAGAATATTTTCAAATAAAACTTTTGTGTGTAAAGTACAACGTCAACGACGAGAGCTTTATTCATAATAATCCTCTCTGCAACTATTCATTTGTTATCTTGTACAGTATCTGTGCTAATCATTGTTTCTGCGCCATTTTTTTGTAAGCCATGTTTTAGTAAAAGCAGATGTCATTACTTTAAGCGAGATGTCATACGTTAAAACACGTTTTACTTGAAGTATGTGGGTTTTTTTAAAAAAAAATTCTCAAATGGGGACAGCGATTGCTCATAAAGCTTTGGAAATAATTTACTGAAATTCTTTGTGTATGTTCTGTATAATAGTAGAAGTGTTTTAACCTTCAGATTTATCAATCTTAGTTTTATTGCAAAATGTGTAGTCCCTTATGTGAATATAATCACTGTCATTTTAAGCAATTTCATATAATAACTAAGATAAATTGCTCTAGTTTTTGTAAACTAAAAAATCTCTTATCCTGAAAGTCATTTCAAAAAATGAATAACATAGCAACTCATCAGAATTGCAAATTTGTTTATAAACTTTTGATACAGAATGGACCTTGCTTGCTAATTATTGTAAATTTTTAGCATAATTTTCTTAAAATGTACTAAAATCTAAAAACCACAAAAAAAAAAAAATCCCCGTATTTTTAATTTTTTTTTAAAAAAAAGGTGTCGCATGTAGTCGGATACCTTAAGCTATTGTCCATCATGTGAAAGTTTCAGACCGAAGCTAAAAGTATGGCAAAAGGGGATTGAGTGTGTGTGCGCTTTGAATTAATTAATGAATTCAAAATATGTCATTAATTTGGAGACATTTTTCTATCGAAGTTATGTTTTGTACATTAAGTTGAGATACATAGTATATCCTTGGGTTATATAATTTAATAATCCTTCTTTCAAATTCTCTTTCATCCTCCACCAACAATAACCTCATTCGCTTCTAGCTTCCAAAACCTGAATCTTTTGTACCTCATCCAAATCCACTGTTTACTCTCAGTCAACATGGCGCCAGTCAGGAGTTGTTATCCATCTGTCAAACCCTTCGCTGATAACGAGCCTTTCCACCAGGTAAGCTATCCACCCCAACAGAAACACCGCCCTGCTACAGTTGCCACCCAAGCACACAGTTTGGAGATGTAGTATTTTTTCAACCCTGCCAGTGGCCCCTCGATGGATTTCTCAACAGCAAGAACGTCAACAAACAGCGGGAAGCCAATGGAGGCTAGCTCGGTATGGGATTTGTGCGGATGGCGAAAAAATTCAAGGCAACATCCCTTCTTTTGTGGAAGATTTTGCATTGATTTCTTTCTCTCTTTCTCCCCCCCCCCAGATCTTATTTTTCGTATTTGTACAAAGGTGTTGGAATTTCGTTGCATTTCTTATGGGATTTAGGGATTGTAATTATTGTTGTGTGTATTGCTCGTTTTGTGAAAAAGAAATCAAAGTGTTTGATGTCCTAAGCATGTTTTTGAATGGAAAATCCATTCATGCCTAACATTTCACTTTTAAAGAGAATTCAACAACATGTTTAGTGATTTGCAATTGAATTTGACATCATTATTGATTATTTACAATGGAATTTAACATTTTTGCTGTTATATTTCCATTTTCATCATTTTTTTAACAAAAATGTTGTTTTTTTTGTTGGATAAAATTGTTAGTTATTATTTATTTTTTATTATTTTTCTGCCAGTTGATGCAATACTGCGACAATTAAAAATGAAATGTTTTCACGTGGAATTTGGGTAGAAGATTTGTCATGCATTGTTTGGTATGTAAGGAAGGAAAAAAAGAGCTTATTTGAGGCTGCCTTCACGTAATGTTGAAGAATCGGACCCGAATTTTGAATAATTTTTCAAGAAGAAAAGCACTTTCCAACATTAATATTGTATTCTGGATTCGCTATTCAAAAGATAGCAGAATATTTTTATCATACTTTGATCTAAGTCATAGGTACCCAACCTTTTTTGAACTGGCGCCTCCTTTTCTAGTGAATATTTCGATACTGTCCCCCTCCCACTCCAGAGAAATAAGAGCGTACATAATGCATAGTGAAAACACGAACTAATTTTTTTAAAAAATATTCTATTACTTATAGAATATATTTTTTGTAATTTGGTTTTTTCTAAAGCCCCTAATTTTTTTTAAACTTTCATATCTGAAATAGCTATTACCACGAATACACAATTTTAAATACATACAATCAACATAAGGTAACACTATTAAAGAGTATTTTTGTAAGAACGTAATCAGGGTATTTTCTTAGTCTTTTTTTAGACCGTATTTGGTTAATCTGCCCATGTCCCTCTATACCATCTCAAACTTATTCGGGATCTTTTATTGCCCCCCCCCCTGAAAGCTTCAAACACACACAAGGGGGTGTTATCACCCACGTGTGAACATGTGATCTAAGTTGATCAGTTTTTCTAAATCAAAAAAATATACATTTCTCTTTTTTTTTCTTTCTCCTATGCCGTAATGCTAAATGAGCTATTCATTTTTATGCTATAATAGGAAAAAAATTATTTATAGTTTTTTTTTTTTTGAAATTTTAAAAGCGCTAAACTATAAACAGATGCATAAATAACAAACTGCTGCAAATTTTTATGGAAATTGAGATTTTTTCTGTGTGAAAAGGTTCATCGGATTTAGTTCAGTAGTATATTTGACGAAAAAAGCCTTGTATGTGAAAATGATTTCATGCTTAGTAATTGATAATTTTTTATACTTTTCAGCACAGAGTTATTCATTATTAATAGAATAAAATCAGTTGAATTACGTTAGATCATAGACTTGGTTTTATTACCTTCAGATACAGTTGGCAGTTTGTAAGTACTTAATTAACCCTTGTTGAAAAGATTATCAAATTTAATAATTTGGAGAAATTTTATGCTGTTAATTTTTTTAATATTAGACGCATAACATTTCATTTTTCTTTGAAAAAAAACTTTAAATTGCTTACTAATTACTGATGCTTTTTATTAAATGGAAAAAATTCTAAATTTTAGAATTTAAAATCGCATTAAATTGAAACAAGACATTTTACACGGTTCTCTATTCACTTCTTTGACCACCCACTCACAAGTATTCACATACTAACTCTTGACTCTTTAATCGTGTATAGTAAATCCTTTTTATGTTACCAGTCACCATTCCATCAACTCGACCGTTAAATTCCATCAAGTAACATCAACTCCGATCCATGAATCGAAGAGAATTGAGCTTTCAGGGACATTTCGACAAGAAATTTCACACCCGATTTCATTTGTGAAAACTCTCGAGTTCCAGTTCCTCTGGAATGAGTTCACTTTCTGTCAGTGTTGTTACCGGGGGGCTGAAAAGGGGGTCTTTTTCGTTTGGTGGGGAGGTGTTCCTCCACCTTCCCCATTCATTACTTAGAGCGTGAAAACGTTCTATTTGAGCTGTCACTTTCTTTCACGGGCCCCTTTCTAGAAAGTGTTCTCTTTGGTACAATACTGGAATGTGGTACAATACTGGAATCGGAATGGAGTTTGCTTCGGAACTTTGAAATTCCCTCCTTTTGGGTTTTCTTTTATTCCATTTTGGGCCAGGTGCATTAACTAAAGATTCCTTTGCAGGTTATATGAGTGTTTATGTTACCTTGAATTCTGGAACTGTAAAGGTTACGGATTGCAACATCAGACCAAAAGTACAACACCGGTATTCGGTATTTTTTGGACCTTAATACCGAGATACCGGTTTTAATACCAGTATTAGAAATTTCAGAAAAAGAAAAAAAAAAAGAAACACAGGTGTTTCTTTGTTTTATTTGCCAACTTGATTAAAGAGCGTAAATATCGCAAAATAATTTGTGATTTTTATATTATAACAGTACATAAAGAATCACAAAAAAAGTAAAGGAGCATCTTATGTATTTAAATCACAAAAAGTGTAAATATCACTATTCCGTCTGTGGTACTGTTACAAATTTTTGAAATGTGATCTTAAAAAACATAATGCATCAATTGTACTGTATGATATGCAAATACAATGTGAATAACAAATTCACCAATTTAAAAAATATCGAAAGGTTAGGCACTTTCTTCACAACTACAACCTTGTTTTCACAGATACGAATATCAGACTACGAATCCTGCGCGTGTGCAGTTTCGCTCTTATCTGGGATAGTTTTGGCCGGCCTCCTTGGATGATTCACATATTTTACTACTTCTCGTGATTGTACGATGCTACTTCATATTCACAGTCTAATTAATTTCGCCCGTTAGGGAGACATAAAAACAAAAACGTATACTATTTTGCTATGTTGGCGATCCCTGAACATCTAGTGGAGACTATTTAAAAATTTTCTTGGTAAATACCCCGAAAAAGCGGTATTTAAACTTGAGAATACCTGTATTACAAAATTGTTCAAATGGCTCAAAATACCGGTATGGACTAAATTCATGACGGTCACATGATTAGTATAAAAACGTGTTCTACATTGAATTCAAAATGGACAATAAACTATGTAGCTCGTACTTTTTATTCTATTTGTAAAACTTGGGTAAAATTTCAAATTGCATAGTTGGGTAAAAATGCTCAAGAGTTATAAAAAGAAATTTCTGCAAAAAGATTTTAAAATTAAAGAAAAAAAAGTCTTGTTTTATACATGTTCTTTTAAATAAAGTGACAAATATTAATTTTTTTTAAAAAAGTTTCTGTAAAAAGCGTAATTTGGCAACAACGAAGTGCATGAACTGATTTGCTGAAAATAGATAGTTGCATTTATCGTTACTATGACGTCACATGTGTTTTTGAACTTGATTGGCTAAAAACACGTGGTTTAAAATTATCATGCGATTATGACTTCACATGAATTTAGTCCATTGCAATCCCTACTAAAGGTGTAATGTTCTGGAATTTGTACACTAGTGCATGATCTTGAAGGAAACATGCTTTTTTGAGTTTTAAGACTTCATTGTAAATAATTAATACGCAGGAAATGTGTTTACATTCTTAATATTTCATCATATATAATGACAATTTCGAAAGGGCCTGACTAAACGTTTGGGATCTCGGAAACTTGATAAATGAAGTTACAGCTTTGTAATTAAAATTTTAAAAAAATCATGAAACTGAATTGTAGTTAAAGGTTTTTCTATCGCGGCTTTCGCATGTTAAATATAAAAGTCATTGTTCTAATGCATTATGATGTAATGGTCAAAGCTTCAGTTAATTATTTATTAAATGCGGATCTTGTTCAATACATGTTATGAGTCAAAAAATTCGGGGGGGGGGGAATAATTCTTTTTTGATGACGATTTTTTTTAAAACCTATTTTAACAATTACGTTAAGGTCTAAATTTACAGTATCCGACCAGAGACTGCGCGAAACATTTTTTTAACACGCTTTTATTATCTTCACCTGTATGTAATGAAATCTTTGAACGTGATTTTTACCCACTTAAAGTGGGTAAAAATTAAGTGTGGGTAAGTCAGATTAATTCGAAATTTTGAACACTTGTCAAGTATTGATGGCAATACAATAATTTAATAAATTTGTTTCTTTGTCCTGATTAGGATGATCAGGAATTACGATTTCCAGGTTTGGGGACTAATTCCAGAGCCCATTTCCAGATCAGTAGACTAAAAGATTGTAAACAACCCTAAAGCGAAAACACTCATGTCAATACAAATACAACAAACAAAAAGTATTCTTTATGTGAAAAAGGAAGGGATGTGTTGATTGATCCTACATTTTGCAATCCAAGCCGTATCGACGCACTGATAGGATGCCTATGGGTATTCCAGATTCTAAAAAAAAGACCATCTAAGATTAATTCATCAATAAATAGATGATAGTTTAATAATTTAAAAAAAAAACGCTTTTATTGCAGATTGAACTAAAAAAGGAAAAATTAATTATAGTTTAAAAAACTAAAAAACGCGCTTTTATAGTTAATCGTTCTAAAAAGTAAAAAATAATTCTTAATACAAGAATAAAATGATTAACGAGGAAATTAATATCATTGTGGTAAAATCCATCGACTTGTGCCGAGGTCGAACCAACAACCTCAGGTGCAGAAGGCCATCACCAAACCACCTATGCCACCCTGCCGGCTTTCGTAGCATTATATGTAATGAAATATTAAAGACCGAGATATATATGATGGAGAGAAGCGAGCATATAAGAGGAGCAACATAAAGGCTAATATTGAGAGACCTCGTAATTTGGAGTGTTGGTCAAGTGCCGATGACGACACCTGAGCTGTACCCCCTCTCCTAACTACCACATTACACCATTGGGAGGACTTAAAGCTCGACAGATTTAACGTGCGTCAGCCCTCTTTTCAAGTTGGAGCTTAAGAGGCGCCAGAAATGAAATATTTACAAACGATTTTTTAAAAATATTTTTGCATTACCTGATATAAGTATAAGACCGTTTCTTAAAAAACATTTTTTAATGTCAATAAATAATTCATTGCTGGAAACTAAACATTCCTTTTTTTTTTCAAATAAAGATAATTTTTCGTCACAATATTATTTATTCCCTTTTCTTTAGCAGAAATAGACTTTTAAAAATGTCTTTGGAACAGATAAATACGATATATAGTTGTTATTAAATTTTAATCTGTAATTCGCAGGTTTTGTGCAAAGCGTAATTCGTTTGTTTTAAAGTATGTATGAAAATACTTTTCAGACTGTTGCCAAAGGGAAAAAAAGTTCACAGGTTCTGAATATTTTATCCTACGCTTAGAGAATTCAGCTATTTTTGAAATGTTTGTAAATTAAAATTGTCACATATATATAGTAATGAGAATCTTTTTTTCATTTTTCTTTAAAAGCGTGTCTTTTAAAAATGTAACGGAACTTTTATCATTTCTTATTCTTTCATTTTTTTTCTCTCTTTTCTTCCGTTCTTTGCTGTAGAATTATTTAAATTTTCTTATCTATTCCTTCTTTGAAATTTGAACATCTTTGTGAATAAATTACGTTTTCCGCTTTCAGTTAAATTTTTTCTCATTAATATCTTATCTATACGTGGGAATTTTCAAAAAGAAGTTTTTATCACTTCTGAATAAGTTCCAATTATTTAAATCAGCAAAGTCTGCTTTTAAATAACACCAAATTTTGATAAATAAAATATTTCACTTTCGCATAACAGTATCACAAATGGTTTTTTTTTATATCCTTTTTACAGTAAACTAATGGAAATAACTTAAAAATGCGCAGCAAAAGTTCGAAAAGCGATTTCTAAATTTATTAGATAAAAAGTTACATACAAGGGAACATGATTTTTTATTAAGATATGTTGAATTTACGTTCTGTGTTCGATATATTTTATTAATGTTACTTTAAATACACGAGAGAGGTCTTATACTAGGTGTAAAATTGTTTAATTACATCGTTCTGAGAAGCAAATGTGGAGGCTATTCATTCTAGAGACTTCGTAAATTATGAACATGGTCAAGAGAAGAATACAGTACCTGAGCTGGCACCTAATTATCTTAATTTCCACACCCTGCTAACAGCAGGGTGGCCGTGGTAGCCAAGTGGTCAAGGTATCGGACTCGTGGCTGTTGTGTTCTGAGTTCGAGCCCAGTGCCACTGAAGACTCGCCTTGTAGGGGAGCGATGCACGTTAAACTCTCGGGAGTTCAAACGTTCTCCTGTTGGTATGGTGTGATAGTTAGGAGAGGGGGTACTAGCTCAGGTGTCGTCCTTGTCACTTCACAATGGTTCAAAATGACGAGATCCGTCGACAAAAGCCCCCGTGTAGCTGAACAGTGCAACATTTTTACTCACTCACTTGTTAATAGCAGGACTTTGAGACCCTGACCCAGGAGGATTTAACATGCACAGTCTACTCTCGATAATACGAACCTCTCAATAATTCGAAGTATATGCTCAGTCCCTAGAAAAACTCTTGATATTTCGAACTGAAACAATACGTTTTGGTACTCTCAATATTTCGAAGTAAAATCTGTGGCTGGCCAGACTACAACACGTGATAATTTGAAGTTATCTGATAAAACTCTCGACAATTCGAACACTCTCGACAATTCGAACACTCATTGTCATGTACAGTCCTGTAGCAAACAGGTTGGAGCGTACAAGTTTTGCGTTGTATTGTCTCTGCATGTCTCCCCTGTAACGTAGCCCCTTTGATGACCATCTGCCTGCTTCCCCTTCTTTGAGTTTTCTGGTTCCTCGGGCGAAAAGACGCTTTTATTGCTTTCCTTCTTCAAGTGGACAATAGATCAACTGTACCTGTTGTCAGCTGTCCATATCTTTCGTTTAACACGTGGTCTTGCTACACATGTGCTCAGAAAGGATGGTCTGCTATTGTGAAGAAGAAATGCGTAGGATTGTGTATGCATGTATTGAATGTACTCTTTTAATAGAGGATTTTTAAATTCTGTATGATATTTATACTGTATAATATGTACTTTTTAAAAATATTTTAAAACAGTTTTGACATAAAATTTCTTTTTGTGCAGTTTGGAAGTTTTTTTCTACTCTCTTGATAATTCGAAGTTTTTCATTGGTTCCTCCTACTTCGAATTATAGAGAGCCGACTGTATGATCTAATCCTCCATCTCCACCCTCGTCGCCCATCCGGTATAATGGTTGCGACTCTGACTGCTGTGCCGTAAGGCTAGGGTTCGAATACCGGATAAGGCATGTATTGTTGTAAATGTATAGTGCCTTTGCGGCATGGGGATACTCTAAGAGCCGCAAGCCCTCTCGTGAGGTTGGTGGATGGGTAAGAGAGGTGGGAGGCCCCTGACCCCCCAGGGTGTTCTCCCTCTAAATTGGGGTGCAACCGAGCTAAATCTTACTGTCACCTGCATGGTGCTCAAGACTATGGCCAACGACATTCGTTTATTTAGAAGTCCAACCTGTCTCGAGCTATGGCAACTTTTCTTCCTTCTCTTCGGGAAGGAAGAGACAACAACAACAGCCTACTGTATAAGTTGGACTCGAAGGTTTTAAGGTGGAATTATCGGGACTCGAATGTTTGGCTCTCGGCTTGATCACCGGGTAACCGGGAAATTAAGGCCGCGAACTCGTAACAGGCGTTGTCGATAGGAACATCTTAAGACTTCTTAAGGCCCTGGGCCCTTACACAAATGTAAGCCAGACTTTTAACCCTTAAAAGTAGACAATACTTTGAATAAGTTGTCAAATACGGACAAACAATAAACCGAAACAAATGTGCATGACTTACAACCACTCAAACCGTCTCGACCGACTGCAGCCTTTTGACTGAATGAGTAATTATGGCGTACACTGGTAGGCCTCAGTGGCGCACACAAGGGGGGTGTCCTAGGGTCCGGACACTCCTCAAAGTCCTTGAGTTTTTTTCGATTGATGATAATCCTTTATATATAACGTAAAATTTAATTGAGTACTTGTAATTAACAATTTATTTTATTAATTAATGATATTATAATTCAATAATTTATTTTTAATTGTTTTTTGTTAACAAAATTAGAAGAATCAATTGGTGTTGTCTTGAAGAGTCAAACGAGTTGGGGGGACTTTCGACCATGGACTGTTGAAAAAATTTTGTGTGCGCTACTGGTAGGCCTATACATGGACGATGGTCATTACATGTAACCAGTTGACATATTGTTCAGAATTCCCAGTTTTTCGGCGAATACAATCATAAGAAACATTTAACCGTTGAAATTATTCGAATCATGATCTTATTAAGGCTGAGTCGAGAACGAGATGAGGCCCCATTGTGGCGTAGGCTCTGGGCCGGGCCTAGTTAGCCCATGCCTTAAGACGTCCTTGGCTGTTGAATCTTGATTCAAGTTCTACTGATGACCCCCACCCCTTACCCGTATAGAGGGCTGAAAGTCTTGGTATTGGTGTGATATAGACGTTTGGAGAGTGAGATGCCAGCTCTACTGGTGGCCGCGGTAGCCTAGTGGTCAAGATAACGGACTCATGGCCGGTGTGTCATGAGTTCGAGCCTCGTCCCACTGAAGTCCCGCCGTGCAGAGGGGGCTGATGCATGCTAAATATGCCGAAGCTCAAACGTTTTCCCGTTGGTGTGATGTGGAAGTTCCAGGTGGAGAAGGGTGCCAGCTCAGGTGTCGCCCTCGTCACTTCACCATGGTTCAAAATTGCGAGATCCATCGCCAAAAGCTCTTGTGTAGCTGAATAGTGCGATGTTAATTTTCACTCACTCGATTATGTGCGCCTGGATTGTCGTGCTCGTTATTTGACCGAGATTCAACATTACAAGATCCATCTCCATTAGTCCTCGCGTTGCTTGCTTTGGAGTGGGACATTAATCAAATCAAATCAAACTCTGTTGGATTGAAACACCCCCAGCCATGAGTCTGCAACTGTGATAATTTAGTATGCCCTTATTTAATTGTCGGCAATTGGTGGTAGTCTAAAAAGAATTAAATAGAAAAAGAAATCGAAACATTTTGTTTGAATGTTTGCTGTAAAACAGTTTCTGAATCTTCTCCATCAACTAGCTACGACGGATTAAAAAAAACAATTTTTTCCCCCTTCTTTTCTTTCATTGGAGAAACAGTAGCTGTAATGAACTTAAAACCTAACCGACTCAATAAACATGCTGTAAACAACAAAAAGGAGCCCAAATGGTCCAATTAAAAGGCTATCTTATCTTTTTCAAATATAAGCACTATTCATGGATGAAGAAAGGAGACATGATATCTAATTGGAAGTATTATATAAGTACAGTGGATAGCTGATTTGAAGATTAATCATTTCTACTGGTCCACCGCGGCTGCTCAAAAATTTTGGATGAGGGACTAATTGTTAACAAGTAATTATGTAAAAAAAAATTTTTTTTAAGTCAATTCCTGCTTGGATTAACAAAAAAAAAAAAATGTCTTTTATTTACTTTTTATTAAATATTTACAATTAATATAAATATGTATATACATATGACAGAATCACAACATTAAGTGACAATTTTTATTAATTATCATTAAAGTATCGTATTGTCATACAAAACAATCGTGTATATAAAATTTCATTTCAACTGAATGCTTCGAAACGTGAGGGAAAGAAAATCTTTTAATGTTTTGACCCAAGTCGCTAAAAATGAAACCAACGTGGCTGTATCTGTAATTCTTTAAAAAACTAATTTTAGTCAGTAATTTTAATTAATTATGATAAAATTATCGTATTGCTATCCAAAACAATAGTGTATAGAAAAATTTAGCTCAAATGAGCGCTTTAAAATGTGAGGGAAAAAATCTTTTCGAGTTTTGATGTAAGTCGCCAAAAATAATGCCAACGTGGCTGCATTTTTGATTCTTTGAAAAATTAGTTTTAATCAATTAATTTTTATTAATTATAATTAAATTACTGTATTGTCATCCAAAGTAAGCGTGTGTATAAAATTTCAGCTCATTTGAGTGCTTTAACTGCATTTTATTAACGATTGAAAATTTGAACAAGATAAATATAGAGTGTGAACTAATATATAGTAGGAATTGAATAAACATCACACTCTCTTAGAAGCTACATTAGGACTATTCGAAAATTTTGTATTCTAATTTGTGCATTAGCTTACTGTAATATACAATAAACGTTCAAATAACTGATCATTATGGGGTAAGTCGGATTAGCAAAAGACTGATTAAACTAAATTGTGTGTGTGTAAATAATTAAAACTACAAGAGGGGACCGAATACCAGTGGTGCACACAGGAAATTTTCAAGGGGTTGGGGGGGGGGTCCAGGGTTGAAAGTCCTCCATTCTCGTATCATAACTCAATACGCCGCCAAGCATTTTCTTTTGATTTTGTTGATTGTCGGGAACAAAAAACAGTCAAAAATAAATTATTGAATGAATAGTTTGCATTAGTTTTAAGAATAATATTTAATAAAACAATTACTAACTATACATATAGGATTAAAATCAATCGAAAAAATCAAGGGCTCTGGGAGTTTCGGACCCGGGTCCCCTCCCCTCGTGTGTGTCACTGCCAGATACAAAAATATTTCTAATACATATTTTAATATATTAGAGTTTTTAAATCCTGTAATGATACTGGAATAAACCTCTTAATCAGATGAACTACCAATCAAGAGGGTTTATTTAAATATTTATGTTGAATTTCAGTACAATTAGCTCTTATACAATTTCATAAAACATGGTTATTTATTATGTATATAATGTGTGTATGTATCGGAGGATATTTTTTTAAATACACTTTATACAAATACATTAGTTCTCATGCAGTGTTTTCGAAATCATGTGTCTGCATTCTTATTTACTGAAACCTTTAAATGTCCTCAACCACTTGGCTCAGTCACATCCTCCATGGCGCCAGCATTTCTGATAAGATACAAAAGTGTCTAGTGCTTCCACCCCCGTACTGTGAAAAGAGAGCCCCAACGTCCACTTCAAACCCTGGCCCGTTTGGCGCTCCCCCCCCCCTGCAGGCATTCCCCCCGTATTCATTGAAAAGGAAGACCCATAAGATCCTGCCCAACGTTGAATAGGCACAAAAAGATCTGTCCATTGGAACGTTAAGCAGAATGAATGTTGGCTATTGTGGTATGATCGCACTTTCTCAATGTGAGTGATAGAACCCGATACAAGTTGTAATAATGGCACTCTCTCACTGACTTGTAATCTAGCTTTGCACACTGATTGGTAATTTGTTTTAATCGCTTTAGGAACATTGCGATTATTTGAGGTTGTGCAACCTCCATTTTAGTATATTTGTTTCATTTTTGGTGTAATTCGAATTCTCGCAGATGGTGTCTAATACTTTAGAACAGCGATATTTAACCTGCGGCCCATCGAGCCTTTTTAAGTGCCCCGGTCATGGTTCATTGCTCTGAGAAATTCATTTATTTATGAAAATTTGGTGGGAAAATTCTTTGTTAAAAAATCAAATGTTTCAATTTTGATATGTTCGATGTCGTATGGGTGCGAATTGATATATTCCCTCACCCCTGATTAGTGATAATAGACGACAGTGGAATAGCGACCATTTTGAGTGGTACTAATTTTCAACTATGTTTCATATCTTGCAAGCGAAAAACATTCGAAAAAAATAGATTGTCTCAAGACGATTGGGAAGCTGACTATTTTGCAGTGAAAAACAAGCATGGTTCAGTAATTGTTTGATTGGTCATGAAAGAGTGTATTTAAAAAATACCAATAAATAGGAATTGTTCAATGACACTTTTCCTCGAAGATCTCTTTTAAGAGATGATATAAATAGGCTTCCTTGAATAATCTTTACAATAGCAAAAAAGTGTTTTGTTAGTGGTGATGTCACAGCGATAACAAAGGCACCCTATGAAATTTGTTATATCATTGGAAAATATGTATATTTTCCAATAAAACGGTTATAGTATGATATAACAGTAAAAATATATTGTTTTCATATGAAACAGTTTACTGATGCAGAAATTGTGAAAGAGTGATTTTTAAATGCTTCCACTTTAGAAAAATTCAGAGACAAAAATAAAAATATATTAAAAACAATAATTAAAAAAAAAGCAAAATAGGAGTTTTAATATTTTGATCAGTTTCCACATTTTAAATTTTCTATGTTTTGTTGGTCAGCATTTCGTCCTCCCTACCCTCCTTTAATCCTCATGTTCCAACCCGCGTGAAATAGCCATCACATGTATGCGGTCCGGCAGAATAAGAAGGTTGATAAGAATTAGAAAAAAAATTGAACTATTTGAAATCATTGGATAAATAAAATGATGGTGGAACATTAATATTAGAGCAGGATTAATAGTTGTAGAAGTTATGTATAACAAACACATAGTGCAGTTTGGGATTAAGGCAATATATATATAATGGAAAAATGTTTAAGTATCAAATATTGCCTTTTGACATCCTGCTTTCATTTGAGAAAAATCAAATATGAACAAAAGAAAAATTTTCCACGAATCTATTTTTATGTTAACATTTAAAGAATGAATAATAAATTTATATACTTAAAAATAATTTATAACAAAAAAATTAAGTTTCTTTTTTAAAGTGAAGTGAAAACATCAGTTTATTTCAAACTACCTTTTAGTGGGTAAATTCTAAAAAAAAAACTACATTTAATTTTAATTTCAGTACTTTTTTTTTATTAAAAAATTATTTCCCTAAATTTGAAATATTTTATAAGCAAATGGTGAAAGGAGGTTGTAATATTTTAATTCATTAAATTGTGCCTGTGAGTTTTTTCTATATAATTCTAAATTATATATATATTTTTTACAATAAGAAAAAAATGGCGCCAGTTTAATTTGCCTTTGGTGATTTATTGAGATTTCATTATAACTTCGCGTTTCCCTATAAGTAAATAAATACAAGAAATATATAAAACAAGAAATTTTTCATTAAGTGTCAAGAATATACATATGAAATGTCACTGGTAAAATATTCAAATTTCAGTCGTGGCATTAATGTCGAGTCCACGAAGGGAAGAAAGTTGCCAGAGCCTGTGAGACAGGTTGGACTTCTTAACGATAGATGGCGACACCACCTATCTCCACCTCCACAATTTAGGCATGGAACTGGAGGGGGAGGGAAATATTCTCCAGCCCCTGCAGTCGTGGTTTCTGCTACGAATCGCCCACAAGACCTTCGGACCCACTGATTTAACGAGCACGTACTCCGTGTGTACTCTGAGGGTATTTAGTGGCATCGGGCGTGGAACCCAGGCCCTCCGGGCTGGTGTCCGATGCTCTAACCACTAAGCTACCCACTTTATGGCATTAAAGCTAATATGTAGAAGTGAATATGAGATTCATTTGTGGTAGCGTACTCGGGGAAGAATAAATATACATTCTAGATATAGATCATATCATGTATTTTAAATTAACTTCTGGAGAAATATTTGAGCGTTGGCTTCACTCTAATAGTAAAAGTACGAGCGGGAATTATTCAAAAATCAAATTTTTATGTATAGTGAAGAACAGGGGAAAATGTAAAATAAAAAATACAATCATTTGTTCAAGCGAAGGGAAATAAGAGAAACTTCATCATTGTTTAGGGAATATTGAAACCCGGCTAATAAGGCACGTGTAAGCTATTGATAATTCTTCTATCACTCTGAAACGCTTATAAAAACTATCAGAAACTCAAGGTCTAAGGAATCGCTAATAAATCTACCAACATAATGTTTTCAATGCTTTAGAAAAAGATACATTCAGACGCGCTTTTCGAAATAGGGTATTCGGATTTCTGAATTAGATGTTATAAATAAATTAGATTCGAATTTTGAGTAGATATTAATTTATTACTTGCATATGTCGGCTGGTGGCTGAGAGGTAGCGTGCAAGCCTCATAAGGCCAAGGTTGCGGGTTCGATCCCGGCTGAGTGATGGATTTTCTGGATGCGATAGTTGTAGGCACTCATGTCATATGATGATGTGACATGTAAAAGATTCCTTGAGTATTAAATTAGCTCTAGTACTCTCGTCAAAAATAAATCACGACAATATTCTGCATCTGACGAGAGTTTGAATTGAGTAAAATTCAAACGTCATAATTTGGTAGTGGAAGCCGCCACTAGATGGGGACGCCAATGAAATGGCTTCCGCTCTTGGGGATTTGCCATGTCTGCAAATGGCTTGGCTGCCAAAATGCAGCCCGTTTGAAACAAACATAATATACATATATGTTGTGCTTAAATTTTTCTTCAAAATATTTTATGATTTTTGCTATGTGTTATAATTGTTGTCATACTTGTTTTTGAAAATGTATCGCAAAGTAATGGGATATAAAAAGTTATATATAAAAATATATATTAGTAAATTTTGTATAACATAACAAATATTTATAAAAAAATATATGTTTTAAAATTATTTAATTTTCCAATTGTCATTCAAGTTGGAGGAAAGTGGTTTTCTTCTCATGCTTACGTATTATTTTGCTTCCTTCATGCAACGAGTTTTCTTCGTATGAATTTATATTACTGAAATATTTGAAACAGTGTAGTAAAAGTCCTTTTCACTCAAATTAAATATAGCCACGGTTTTTAATAAGAACCTGGCAATACTTTAAAAAGTGTAAACTATTACATTGTTATAATTACAAGTTATATCAATTGTTTCCAAACTATTCCAATACCAATAGTGATATTTCATATTATTAACTATTCTATTTAATTTATAATTTATCATCTTCTCGGACTATTTCTAAGTTCTTGCTCGCCCACTCATATTCATTGATAACCTGATTTCTCTCTCTCTCGAACACATCAGAATGGAATAAATTTCACTTTCGGCGAAAGTTTCACACCATCACCATAGCAACCCTAAACGCTCTGACAATCGCCGCCGCCTCCTTTATTTATTATAGAAGCTAAACAAACTATAGGTCTTGGTTCCCCTAGGTTTTAATAAACCTCGGCGAGCAATTGAATGCAATTTCTAGGCTACTCCACGAGAGATGCTTATTGATTTGTTCGCCGTTAGATGGCGCTGTGGGGAGCTCTTATCTTTAGCGCGTTGGAAATCACACACGTCGTATTGGAAGGAATTGCAATTATCGTTCGTGTTCGAATGAATATTGTAATGAGTAGAAGGGTGGGTGGAAGGGAATGTCTTCTATGGGGGGTAGTAAGGTGCTGCCGTATTCGTCTGCTCTGTCAGAGTTGGCAGGTTTCCCGCAATTTCTTTGATAAAATGTTGTAACGGCGCCGTAAATATAGTTGGATGCGTGTTGGGAAAAGGATGGATATTCTGTGTGTAATTTACGATAATTTATGTACAATCATTGAAACGTGACTTTTTTAAAAAAAAATTGTGTTTATAAGTTTAAAATCTGTCGCCCATAAATCTTGTGAAAAAGAAACTAACAGATTGTCTCCTTTAATTTTAATACATTTACAGTAGCATTAGCAGCTCGGGGTGTGGGGGATCTCGAAAGTCTTCCATTCTCGTATCATGCACCAATACGCCGCCAAACATATTTTGATTTTATCGATTGTCGGGAAAATAACAGTAAAAAATAAATAATTGAATAAATGATTAGCATTAATTAATAAAATAAATTATTACTGATTAATTTACGTACTATATACATAGAGTTATAGTCAATCAGAAAGAAAATCTAGGGTGATGGGGGGGGGGGGGGTCCGTAACCCCTTAGACTCCCCCTTGTGTGCGCCTTTGCTGTATATATATTTTTTTTTGATGAATGCGTATTAATTGTTACATTCAAATATTTTTAATCAAACTGTTTCCTGAACTGAACTCATTGGCGCAACAGCCCATGAGGGCCAAGGCCTACTGTGCAGATGTTTTAGTCTGACGTGAAACCCCAGTGTTCTGTTCCCAAAAGAGCTTGATATTCTTTTATCGTCCCACTGAAGGGATGAAAGGCTAAGTCGACCTTGCCCAGCCCGGGATTCAAACTGTCTTTTCTTGCTCATTTAAACTATATTTTTCTCTAGAAATTATTAAAAATTTGCTTAGACATAGGTAGAAAATTCGCGTAAGAGATACACATAATTTCATCATAGCAAATATTGAAAATATAAAGAAAAAATATCTTGCACATGTTTCTTTTTTCTAAAAGTTTGAAAATGAGAAATAATTATTTCCGATAAAATTACTCCCCCTCCCTCTATAAAAAACAGTTATATTGGACCATTTTAAAAACATGATACAACTTTACAATTTTTGAAAGAGCAAACTTGATTGTTGACATCGTCCTCGAAAACAACACGAAAGCTACCACATTTGAGCCTCCGAATTTCCATAGCGCTCCAACGTGAGGACTTCGTGTCACGACAGATTTGAGATGAATCTGGCCCTTTACTCGGCGATTCTTCAGTGGCACCAAGACTCGAACCCATGACTCGCCGGCCAGAATCCACAACTAGTCTACAATATGAATCAGTGTTTTGCAACTGTTTTTCTCAGAAGTTGAGAAAAAATTTTACATACTTTATACTTAGGATTATAATCAATCGGAAAAGAAATCAAGGGCTATGTTGGGCGGTCCCAGGGAGCCCCCCCCCCCTCTTGTGAGCGCCACTGTACTGAACTAACATATGGACATTATTATAATAAATATCTTGGTTATCTTATTGTAGTGAAATTATCTGGTAAAATAAATTTTGATTCTTTTTTATTTATAATAAAATATTGATAACTTATAAAATATTAAAGGAATTTTTATATTAGTTTAATATTTCCTCATCTCGGTAGTTTACAACATGCATTTTTAATAGTGGGAAAAGTCAGGTCTAACTGTGTTTCTATTAAAGATAAAATGATTTTCCCTGTTTATAGCAAGCGTTTAAAATCATTTGAAGGTTGTATGGGGTGCTCTTAGACCAATTGTCTCTTTAACAGAACTTCGCCTTCCCCACACAGCACTCATTTGTTATGCAAATTGTGTTATATCCGACTACCCAAAAATTGTGAATTTTGCCAAAAATTGACAATTTTTTTCTATGATTTTATTTTATAAGCCATCTTATTCGCTTTATAAAAATACCAAATTTATTATTTTCCTTTCACTAGAACAAAAACTATAAGTAGCAAGAGCAGATGCCATTACTTTAAGCAAGATGTAATACTTTAAAACGCGTTTTTCTCGAAATGTTTTTTTTTTTTTTTTGTTTTGAAAATGCTCAAACGGGGCCACCGATTGCTCAAAAAGATTTAAAAGTAACTAACTGAAATTTTTTTGTGTATGTTCTGTATAATAGTAGAAGTGTTTTAACCTTCGGATTTTTCAATCACTGTTTTATTACAAAATTGACAGTCCCTTATGTGAATATAATCACTGTGTTACATTTTAAGCAATTTCAAATAACTAAAATTAAGTGCTCTAGTTTTTGTAAAAATTAAAACATCTCTTATCCTGAAGGTCATTTCTAAAACGAATAACATAGCAATAGATCAGAATTTAACAATTGAAAATTTGTTTATAAACTTTTGGTACAGAATGGGCTCCGTTTGTTATTTTTTTGCCAATTTTTACCCATTTTAGTAATAATTTCTTTTTCTCTTCTGAATTTTAGCTTATTTTTCATAAAATGTACTAAACAAATCTAAAAACAACAAAAAATCCCCATTTATTTAAAAAAAAAAGTTGTCGCAAGTAGTCGGATACCTTAACATACCATCGAATGAGCTGCAATCTTTTTTTTAAAAGAAAGTAATGACTTTAAGATGTATGTGAATGCTTAGAAATAATATTTATACAATATATCGCTACTTCTAGTGTGTGATAATAGTAAAATGCAATTACGTGTTTAGTCAAATTTAACTCCATAGAAATACAATAATATGGAGACTTTGTGGGCCACATTAATTTGTGTTCTATTCGTCTATTCTGTCGCTATATAAAAAGCTTCCGTTTTTGCCACTAAACATCCAGTGCCTCAACGGGACACATTCGCTCCTTGTCAAACAAGCCACTGATTGCGACTGGCGAGTCGCATTCGACCCGTCTGATTCTCAATCCACTACCTCTAATTAGAAGTGGCCTTGTTACGGGTGCTTACACGGTGTTTCCCTACCATGGAAAAGGCTTAGAGGACGGAATGTTTGTTGTGTCGTCTGCTTTTGAAAGGGACGGATACGATTGGAGGGGATTTTATAAATTTAATCGGGGATTCTCTGGACTCTAATGAATACCGGTGATTCAAAGGATTGTGTAGGATCCTCAAAGGGGATTGGGGATGTTTGGCTATGATTATTTTGACTTGTTTGTACATCTGGTTGACCGTTAACTAGAGTGTCCTGCCTGGGGGAGAGGGTATTATTACATTTGCTAATTGTTTTTATTTGTACTGTTTGCTTTAAGTATTTAATGAACTGGTTTTTCCAATTGAAACTAAATATTCGTGATTGAAGATTGTTTTTGTAGTAATTACTTTTTGAATTGTGAATTTGTTGAACAATAGTATCCCCCCCCCCCCTTGGAGTGTTTGGTTTGCTGTTCAAGAACTTTAGAAAATAAAAAAAAAAACTCATTAAAAATATAAAATGCATTGGAAATTTTTTATACATGTAATATTTCGAAATGTATAGACCGTAATAATCTGGTTGCTCGTTTTGGTTTCGAAACTTGTTTCTAATAAAGGTTCTTGTATAATAAAGCGTGCTATTGCGTGGAAAACGAGAACCAGGAAGCATGACAGCGAGTTTGGTTCGTAAAGTTCTTGTAATTTCCGTGGCGCAGTAGGCGTGGTCATGAATTCGTGACCAGCGTCTCATGAGTTCGAGCCCTAGTTCCACTAAAGACCCGCCGAGTAGAGCGTTCAAACGTCCTTTCGTTGGTGTGGTGTGGTAGTTGAGAGGGGGTGTCAGCTCAAGTGTCGTCCTGGCTACTTCACCATGGTTCAAAGTTACGAGGTGCGTTGCCAGCAACCCACGTGTCACTTGATAGTGCGATATTTGTAAACACTAACTCCATTCACTCCTGTAAGTTGTGGGTTGGAAACTTGGTTCGAAATACAAATCATATAGAATAATGGGTATTGCTGTACTTCAAGTGGAATTCTCAAGGTCATGATGTAAAAAAGTGTTACAAAGAAAAACTGATCTGATGTGTTGACCTTTGATGCAGGATTATGGAATTTGTTTCTAATAGCCATTTTAAACTTTTAAGCCAACATTAATCAAAATTAAGTAAAGCACGGAAATTGAGTTGATTGTTGCTGTTGGCGTGTCCATGATGTGCAGATTGATAATAATTTAAAAAAAAGAAAGAATCTTTAGATCGCTCCGAAGCTGTCGAAGACAGCTTCGGCAACCTCAACAGCTTTATCAGAGAAGATCAAATCTTCTGGGTCACAGTTAGGCTGATCTTGAAAAGCCTGGCTTGAATTGCTGGGCAGCTGAAGATATGTTATGGAGACAGTTGAACATTAAGGCAGTTTGGGCAATTATTTATGTAACTTCTTTGTCCGTCAGTTGAGATTTCCATTCCTTTTACGTGCTTTCTTCTAAGTAGTTAGTATCGATGCTATTGTACGGTTACTATTTAGACCTGGATGGATATTTAAAATTATTGTTGATTAGTCTTCGGCTGACAACTGTGTGTGCATTGGCGTCGATGAGGGTCGTGAGTTAGATGATTGAGGACAAGCTCTGATTCTTTGGCAGTTCATCGGCTTTCTCATTACCGAAGATTTTACGTGGGCTGGTATCCATTGTAACGTGCAGGATATCTTTTCTGTGATGATTTTGTCAATGGGTTGGATGATTTTAAGTATGTAAGTTGATTATATAATATCCTTATGTGTCGAGAGATTATGGTATTAGAAAAAGGATATACCTGTTCCGAATGTCTTCCTCTTTATTTGATTGTCCCGTTCCTTTTTGTCAATGTGATGTTATTTAAAAGCTAATATAGTCATTTCCACTAGTATAAAATGTATAAAGTATTGTTGAACATTATAATATAATCGCTTTGAAATAGAAAAGTCTGTGTGTATTTTTTTAATTAAAACCACAAAGTACTTTTTTTATTGATTTTATTATTGATTGAATACTGACGTTAAAATACATTAAATCATATAGCTTTGTAATTTATGAAAACAAATTGAATAAGCATGCATTTTGTAATGTGTCAATTACAAATCTGAAAGGTAGAGAATTCGTTTTCTAAATATTTCAAAAAAATTCAAATCTGCTTACATTTATTGTATTTCTATTTTAGATTATTTTACACAGATTAATCTGGATTTAATTAAGAATGCCTTCTTTGTATTTGGATTAAAAATGTATCTCCTTTTTTTATTTTCACATGTACATTATGCTTTGTAAAAAAGTAAACGATAGATCACGATAATTTATCATTGTTATGATATTGCAAATTTAATTACTTAAGGAATTTGTTAAATTTTATTTTAAAAAATTGCTTATGTAATTTTTTTTTTTTTTTTTTTGTATTTTTTTTCTTTTTTATACTAAATTACTTTGCGTAAGCGTGGAATTAAAAAAATACTGAAACTACAATATTGTGATTTTAGTCTGTATTAGTAATATGGATCAAAAATCATATCCAACCTGTCTTAAAGAATGTTTTTAGCCTTTATGATTTCAAAGAAAAAATGTTGAATGTTTATAAATGTTTTATAATTTACATTAAGGGGACACAGTACGATTCAATTGACAAAAATCGGTCAAAAAATCAAATCTAATTTTTTAGCCTAAATTATTCTTTATATATTTTTCTGTAACCCCACAAAATTTGAAAACTCTAAACTTAAAGGACGCAGAATTATGATAGCTTTTACGTTCGTTTTTATTCACATCCCTATGGCAAATCAAAACATTAAGCTTGCTTATCTCAGAAAGATAAAATAACTAGTTTGTTTTAATTTAAAATGCCGAGGCTTTTTTTTCTATTGTGACTAATGCTTTGAATTTTTTTTTAACCTATTGCTAATAGTACATGTAACAAAATTTGGAATTGCATTTTCGAATAAAAAAGCAATACTTATTTTTTAAAAAATAATTGAACTCAGAATTTTTACATTTTTAAAGGAAATTTCAATGACATTCATAAAAAGAAGTATTGTTCGAATACCAATCATGTTATCGCAAAACCCATACCAACTTTTGTTATACATAATTTGATTTCTTGTAAATCAAATTTCATGTGTGTACGTAAATTTTTGCTGGGGGAGTAGCATTTTAAAGTCAGTTCACAAATTTTAAGTTTTTTCCTTAAAAAATAAAATGGCTAGCGTTTTATCAAATTTTGAGCACAAAATCTGTTTTACATTGTACACACATAGGAGGCAACCAAAAAATTTTGAAAATTCTTAAATGAAATTTTTTTGCTTAAATCGTTTTATGTCCTCTTAATGGAAATATAGGTGTATTTTACCGCATTAAAAAAACCCCATAAAAGGAGCAAGAAAACTTGGTCAATGCAACTCATAGTTCATGAATTTGTTCGTACTTGCATGCTCTAAAAGAGAAAAACAAATTGTTCTTCTCTGCTTCCGACAACCTCAAAAAAATTGCTTAATACTATCCACAAATTCCCTTATTACATAAAATATTTACTTTATGAATAGGAAAGCGATGTCACTGTTCTTTTTTTTTTTTTATTTGTTGTTCTTAGTTATTTTTCATGAATTCTCTTTTGTGAATTGCCAAAATGTATTCATTTATTTCTTATTTTTGCTATGTATCTTACCTATTTTATCTCGCTGTGTATTTTATTGCATTATTGTTGGCGACTTTTTCCACTTTTTTTTCTCTCTAAATGTCTCTTTAATATGTTACGGGCGCTCAGATTTCAACGTTTTTGGAAAATAATTGCTTTACACTTGGTTGCCTTTTTCGCCGGTAGGGTTGCTCTTTGGCTGATTATTGTAAGAGATTTTTGATCGCCTACCTTAGAATGTGTGACCGACTAATTCGTGTATTTTTTTTTGGTATATTTCAATCTTAGCATTGTAGTATCTCGCATTTTCAGAAATTGTAGTTTGTTTTCATTATGTATCTGTTTTAGAACATAAACATCCTTATTTGTGATTCAACTTTTTATTTGTATAAAAATTCCGCCATTCCAAAATAGAATTTTTAAAAAAAGTCATGAAATCATGTCATGATTTAAATAATGTCCTTTTCAAAAATGTTTAAGCATTTTAAAGCATTGCTTTTAATTATTACTTAAAATATTTAATAATGATTTTTAAAATATTTGTTGGTTTATGGCATAATAAT